>CAUYQG010082649.1:0-15874 GCA_963574415.1 Tarsius wallacei
TTTTTTTTTTTTTGAGTTGAAGTCTCACTCTGTCGCCCAGACTGGAGTGCAGTGGCCGCTCCCGGCCACCGCAGCCTCGACCTGCTGGGCTCCGGCGATCCTTCCGCCTCTGCCTTCCAAGTAGCTGGAACTACAGGTGCACGCTACAGGCCCGGCTAATTTTTTTTTATTTATTTTAGAGATGAGGTCTCGCCAAGTTGCCCAGGCGGGTCTCGAATCCGCGGGCTCAGGCAATCCACTCACCTCAGCCTCCCAAAGCGCGGGATTACAGGCTGAGCCACCGACCCCGGCTTGAGGACAGGCTCCTTGTAGTACAGGCTTCCCCAGC
Organism: Tarsius wallacei; assembly: GCA_963574415.1. NCBI lineage: Eukaryota > Metazoa > Chordata > Mammalia > Primates > Tarsiidae > Tarsius > Tarsius wallacei. The sequence continues at coordinate 329 of CAUYQG010082649.1, forward strand.
TAGGTAAGTGTTCTAGGGACCCATCAGCATCAGTGTACCAGTTAGCGTTGTTGTGAGAGGCTGCATTAGGCTTCAGACAATTTCTTTTTGGAGATCCTTTCAATACATTTGCCTGTTTCATTATGGGTGATCTACCAGTGCCCCTGCCTACACCACGCTGAGTGTTCAGCAGTTTTTGACCAAAAATGGCATGACCCCCATGCCCTACCTTCCCTATTCACCCGATCTCATCCCTAGCAACTTTTTCTTGATTGCCCAGATGAAAAAAATTCTCAAAGGGAAATGCTTTGACAAAGTTGAAGAAACAAATAACAGCAGAAGCCCTAAAAGGCATCAAGTTGACAAGTTGAAAAACTGTTTTGAGCAGAGGAAAAAGCATCGCAATAGGTGTATCGCATCAAATGGAGAGTACTCTTTGAAAGTGACTGAAGTTTAAACATGTAAGAATAAATACAAAATGTTTTATAAATAATTTCCATTTTTGGGGTCTCCCTTATATTCATATAATAGATATACAATATGTTTTTAAAATGTTTTTGAACCCTTAAACATAATTCCATATTGTATATAGATGGCATAAAAATTAGAAATAAAAAAGAAAAATGATTTCAAAACATTTTCAAATAATTCAACGTTAATTTTGTGAAGATTATCAAACTGCTGTTTCCAACTTGCTGAAACGATTTACTGGTCACTACTGTAAGTTTTCATGAATTATATTTATTATATTTTCTTTAAGATTATATTTTAATGCATAAAGGTATTTTAAAGTTTCACATGTCAAGTAATCTATTGGAGTGATGTTAGCTGAAAAAGACAGAGAATTTGATAATTTTCATATGCACTACTAACAACTGTGCATTCACGTATGTTCAAAGACATCAGCTGTTATTCTTATAGGTATTTGAATATTAATATTCATCTTTTGTGTTTTACTGTGATGTGTATGACATTATTACATGCTACCTTGATCTCTGATCATCACTGGGATTAGAAAGGTGTTATTTTGAGTAGTCATAGATGGAATCTCATAGCAAACCTTTTCATGGCAAGAAACCATGATTCCCACTAAGTGTAAGGAGTGAGAGAGTCTTGTATTTGAAAATGTCAGAATACAGGAAAAACTAGCTGGAGACATTCAGGTCATAATTTGAAGAAAAATATAATTTTAAAAAAGGTAGATGAGTAGGTGTAACAGAAATCATGTTAATGGCACACATTTAGAAGGAACTCTACTTACATATTCTCACATGGTCACCTTGGATCTCTCTGGAAACTTCAACTGAAATAATTCAGTTAAAAAAAATTCTAAAGATTTTAGCCAAGAGATGAGGGTATGGTTGTGACTGAGATTTCAAGAAAACATGTTGCTAAGAAATATACTAGTAACTTTGTCTTCCTACAATGTTCTAGAGGAACTCATTCACCACATATTAATTGAGTCCGTTTTCAAAAAATGCTTTGTCTTTTTTCGCTTCACTTTCTATCTGTGTGTATATATAGATATAGATATATAGTTTTATAATACTATATAATATCTAGTAAATGATAATAATTGGGATTCAAGAATATTTCTTCAAGAAGAGTTCTTGAAGAATATACTTGTAGATATTCTATAGAATTCTATAGAATACTTATAGAATTCTATACAGCTGAATTCTATAAGTGACATGAATTTTTGAATACCACTGTATAAAACTTATCATTTATAAATTCTTTTATGAACCTTGCAGATATCAGTTTATGAATGTTTGACATAGTCCAAAAATATTTTCCATTGTTCCTGCTGTATGATCACTTTGCTGCGTGGCTGGGAGGCTATATTTTTCATTACCAAAGTGGACTACAGTCTTCAAAAAATACAAAGTTTTGGCTTGCCAATAACTTGTTTCCTATACAATACTCAAATGATCTGTTCTCATTAATAAGTCATACTTTATGTTTAAATTTTAATTGTTTAGTGAAATAAAAGTTAACTTTCACATGTAGTGAGTACCTACTCTGTATTTTATTTCATGATTATTAGTAATACCAAATGTATGAAATATATCAGATTTGTGAATTTTTTAAAATTTCTAAATATATAGATTTTACTTTTAACTGTGACTTGAGAAGAGTCTAGGAAATATGTATTATGTCATCCACATTTCCTTGCCTTTTTTTCAATATTCTTAAGTGAATTTTTAAAAAAAATTAAGGTGAAGACTTGTTATGTTGTTCAGGCTGGTCTCAAACTCCTGGACTCAAATGATTCACCTACCTCAGGCTCCCAAGTAGTTGGAATTACAAGCATGCCCCCACCATACCTGGCTTCCTTGCTTTCTTAGCTATAGGAAAGAAAAGTCTAGATTCAGTGTCTGACACTGAGTATGTCCATGCAGTTTCAGGCATAAGAACATTAACTGCTATGAAAACTGATAAAGAAAAAACTATAATTTAAATATATTTAGAAAACCTTGAAGAAGATGATGTATGTTATACTGTTTTTACCCTAACAAATTGATTTTTTACCATCTCCTCCCTCCCCACAAATTGATATTTTTTAACTAAAGGTGTCCTTTGTCGAATGTGGCTATGAAGAACAATCCCTAAGTCACCTTGATGCATTTTATGTCCTTGATGTTTTTTAGACGTAGAAAGAGGCCTATCCTCTTCCTTCTCCTTTTTACCTCAATGTATTAACTACTTGCTCTGTTCTGTCAACTTCTGCAACTGCTGATCTCATATTGATATTTTGATATTCTTTAAAACATCTCTAAAGCTCTAAAACGAAGCTATCATATGCTAGAATCTAACTCAATAATCAGACTGGAAGGAATTATTATAGAACCTGGCAATTAGGCCTGTGGATTCAAGAAGGGTGGAGGCATCTGAAGCAGGCCCCGTTTTGGTGGTCAGGGTTACAATGATGAAAAGAGCTCTTGGGCTTTGAGAATTTTCCACAATCAGGGGACAAACTAAATATTTCTACTTCCACATTACCTCAATGGTTTCCAAAATCAGTGATTTTTCTACTTTTTTTAACATGTCAAATGTAACAACTTATGTTAAAATACATTACACTGCCATAAGAATATACAGGATTATACCTATTTCTATTCCACTAGTTGTAATTCCAAAGAAATGGCTGTTATCATAGAGGCTAGACTAGATTAAGGATTGAATATACTAGAAGACAGCAATCAAAGATATCAAACCAATGGCAAGTGTTAGTTCTGGGCTCCAGTTTGGGAGAAACAACAACAACAACTACAAAAACAGGACCAAATATTCTGAGAACTAAAGTATTAGGTCAGTTATTTGAGTGAAGGACTCAGGTGTGGCAGAATAAATTATGCACCCATCTACTAAAACTAATGTAAAGTTCGAGGACTTGGTCTTAAACCTAAGACTGAATCCCTAAGTTTAGAATTCAAATTTATGGTCAAAAAAGACCTAATGGACATTACGATTTGAAAATGAGTCATGGCTGATAAAGGACCTCAGGGGATACTCGAGACCCTTAGATGAAACAGCATGCACAAAAGCACCCATTCTATAGTCTGGCTCTTGGGAAATATAGCTACTCTTTCTTAAATGCCAAGAATTCTTACATCCAGGAATTGCTGAGATGAGATCATACACAACCACTCCAAAGATCATTAAAGAAGTAACTTATAGCATTTTCTCTTAAATCAGGAGAAATGCAGCCTTGAGAGGATTACAAAAAATGCAAACAATATCATGCTTTATCCTAGGCTAGACTGATACAATAATTCCATCAGCCTTCTGTGCAAATGAATTTCTTTCTTATTCACTAATATTTTTGAGGGATAAGTTAAAAGAGACTTTAATGACTATTAGTAAGCTATGGAATTGATTTAAATAATATTAATAATCGATGACACTTCAAATATTTCATTTGAGAAATTCTTTCCACTGTATTCCTTTTGTAGAACAGCAAAGTATGGAAAATAAAGAAAACAAGGAAAGCAATCTTCCATTCTAAGCTCTACATGAAAATCTATCAGATCACAAAACTGAATCACGGTGTAAAGAGACATGATGCAAACTCCTCTTTTTTTTCATATGGAATCTCAAATGTTTAGCATGAAGCAACATCCAGTCAGCATCATTGGACTCCCCATGAGCTGTAAGTAGCATAATGCTGAAAGAATCCTGCACTGATTTTTTTTTTCTCCAGAAAGAATACCATTTTAAACTCCATGCCTCATGGTTTACATTCAGTATATAACCATTTGAATATCACTCTTGTTTTATGTGTATATTTGAATAACTCCTTATATTGATGTACTCTCAAGAAAATTCGTCTTGAGAAATGTGAACAAGATGCTGAAAAATGCAAAACGGGTTTTTAGTAAACTTAGTTGAACTTAAAAGTGATGCTACAAGTAAAAGAGCAACACCATGTTTCCTAGTGGTTATGCACGATTGTTTTATTAGGTTTGATAAGACTAAACAGTCCAACGGTTTGACAGTCCTGACACCTGGCATATGAAAGATGGAATTCCTCAATGGAAATTATTCTTATTGAACTTCTCTGAAGAGTTTTGGCTGGAAAGAAGTATCTTTTCCGAAGCCAGTACATTCTCGGTTGAAAAATGAGGTACTGAATTCTTTGCTTAATGGGAAATCTACTGTTGTTTTAATACATATTTTTTGGAACCCTTTCTCACAGAAAAAAAAATTCTGTCATCACTTTTCTTCTGTGGAAATAAATGTGCCACCATAAGAAAAAAAATGTTGTAGCTCCATATGTATAGAATAATGCTCTGAATTTAAAAATGAACTAACACTAACCTCCACTGAATGACTAGAAATTACTGAAAACAAATGCACTTACAAGTTTATATGTTTCGTGGTTGCTATGCAAAACATCAGGAAAATAAGACTATTCTGTACTTGCCCATGTTGAGGTAAAATCAAAGGTGTTTATAATAAGCATATTCATGTATTTTTTACACAGCTGCATTATTTATCTTGCTGGTTTTACTGGGTGATGCACAATAGACCTGTCACTGCACTTCAGTTCAGATCTGAATATATGATTCAGTTCAAAGAATGGATTCCTATCCTTCCATCTACTACTTTTAAAAATGTAAGACAGAAAACCAAATAAAAAGAGGTCATAAATTACAATAGCACAGATACCAGAAATGGAAAGTGTTTTTTTTTTTTTTTGGTCTGTCAATGTATCACATGAATTTTTAAGTTGTGAAATCCATAAAGAATAGTTTAATGATTGAAAACAAAAAAGGAGGGTATCAATTAATTGAACACCAAAATACAGGATTCCTTAGAGTAGGTTTAGAACTCAGTAGAGGAAGCTGACCGTTTTGAAAGGTCTAAAACACAAAAATGTTTTGTGACTCTGAATGACTTGCTCTATCTAGTCTGCCCAATGCCCCATCAGTAGGAGTCAATATGGGGCTCTACTTGGGATAAAGAGTCAAGAGGTATCCCTGTACATTTATCTCGTTAACCCATTTGAATACATCCCATATAAGTTTTAATGTGATAGTAGGTGATTTTCCTGAACCCAGAAAAATTAGCCAAATTAAGTTCCATTCTAGACATGATTAACATCATTTGACCGCCTCAGATGGCAGAGAACTCACTTCCTTCTGAGATATCCTATGGTATCCATGATCCAAATATGATCTTCCTTTACCTTTTGCTCCTTTTTCTCTGACACTGAGAGAAGCTTTTGTTCTCCTATTCTACATTGTTATTTTAAACACGTGAAGATAGTTCTCATGTTCCTCAGTTCTATATGTTCAACTGAATGCTATGTTCTCCAGAGAAAACATTCCCAGCTCTTTCTGTCATTTCAAAAATGTAGGCCGGGCTCGGTGGCTCAGCCTGTAATCCCAGTGCTTTGGGAGGCCGAGGTGAGTGGATTGCCTGAGCCCATGGGTTCGAGGCCCGCCTGGGCAATTTGGCGAGACCTCGTCTCTACAATACATCAAGAATTAGCCGGGTGTGGTAGTGCACGCCTGTAGTTCCGGCTACCTGGAAGGTTGAGGCGGAAGGATGGCAGAGTCCAGCAGATCGAGGCTGTGGTGGCTGGGAGTGTGCCACTGCACTCCAGTCTGGGCGACAGAGTGAGACTCCAACTCAAAAAAAAAAAAAAAGTAAATTTGTGTAATGTGTGTTCACATCTTTCATGAGTTATTTTCATTCTGTGTGTTTGAAATACATTTAAAAATGTGTCACTTAGCATGGTCCAAATACATTCTGATTGATGTAAGGCTAGGAACATTGTCACCTTCTTACTTATGTTACCTGTGTTCAGAAAATATTCTACATCCTACAACACTTACAATGAACTCTACCTTCCATGTAACCCATCTTGATTCATCAACAGTATAAAGTCTGTCTCTTCATATGTGTCTGTGTATACACAGAGAAAAACATTATAACAATCTAAAGCAAAGAGGAATGGGAAAATAATTTTGAATAGACCTAGATGAATAGTCAATGTTCATCATATTTGGTTGGAGGTAGGTGGCATTGTTAGTCATCTGGCAGTTGAACTATCTCTTTCCTTGCAAATACTGTAATAATTTAATAATTTATGTATAAGACAGTGAAGCGGAACACTTATCTGTATCAGAGCTCTTTTCCACTTGAACTTTTATGCTTGCCAGTTTTCAAATTTGTATTATGTCTTCTGAAGTGTGAGATAATTGACAGCATCATTATTTTGTATATATCCCTCTACTCCAATACTTGGTTTAATTTCAAATACCTGTTTGCGTATCAAGACTCACCTCTGGGACCTTAGACAATTGTTTCAGCATGTTTTGTTCTGTTAATTAAAAAAATAAATGGCTCACCAGTGGTGAGGTGGCTCCTCTTTTGTGATTCTTTATTGAATTGTTTGTACTTCTGCATGCAGATGAGACTCAGATACACTCACTTGCTGTCAAAAGAGAAAAGAGGAAAAAAAAAACCTAACAAGGAATGATTATGACTCTCACTTGTCAGAATATCTCTGGAAGTAGCAACAAGTTATTCATCAAGATTATTGATTTTATTAAATTCGCCCTCAGTGGAAGTTTAAAATTTTTCTTTTGAGTGCTTTTTGTATGCGTAAGGAATGTTTCAGTAGTACTGAAGATTTGTCATTCATTGCAAATGCTGTCAGAGATTTCAGATGCATTGAATATTTGGATAGGGAAATTTAAAACAACACATATGTATGCATGTGTGTATAGATATACATATATCTTTTACTATTTGGAATTGTATATAATATATTGATATATAAAATAAATATAATTTCCCAGTAGCAACTGAGCTCTGTGGATAGTGGGAAATATTTACAGCTATTTTTTTTAACTTTGTTTTATTATAAAGATGTGGGGTACAAGTCAGGATTAGGTACATAAGTAATCTACTTGCATGTGAAGTTTGGGCCTCCAACTTGGCCTCACTTCCTCTGGTTTAGGATCAGGTACCCTTTGTGTTGTTATGTACACCCTCCTAACCTTTCCTCCTGGGGCAGTGTCCCACGATTGCAGATCTCTCCCTTGTGCTATTGTGATTAATGCTCAAGTCCCACTGGTATTTGGCTCTTTGTTTCTGTGATAGATCACTAAGTATGACGGTCTCCAACTTCATCCAATTTGCTGCAAAGTCCATGATTTCATCCTTCCTTATGGATGCATAATATTCCATCGTGTATATGTACCACATTTTTAAAATCCAGTCTACTTCAATGGACAGTGGGTTGGTTCCATGTTTTTGCTATTGTGAATAGTACAGCAATAAATGTGCATGTGCAAGTTTTGTTTTTGTAAAACAATTTGTGTTTCTCTGGGTATATTCCCAGAAGGTTGTTGCTGGATTGTTTGACAGGTCAATTTCTAGTTCCTTTAGAAATCACTACACCGTTTTCCATAGATGTTGGACTAGCTTGCACTTGCACCAACAGTATAGAAGCATCCCCTTTTCTCTGTATCCACACCAGTATCTGTTGTTTTTTTTTTATTTATTATTGATGACCATCGTTACTGACATTAGGTGAGATCTCAATGTTATTTTGATTTGCATCTCTCTGATGATTAGTGAGGCTGAGTATTTTTTCATGTATCTATTGGCCTTTGCTGCTATTTCATTTGATTATTTATATAGTGGAGTCAATGTATGAGAATAAAATAAGATTGGACTTAGCATCTTATTTTCCTACTCCAATCTAAGAGTGGAAGCCTTAACAACCAATTTAAATTGAGAGGAAATCGTGTGTATTTTGCTAGAGATCAACAAGAAAGAAAGAAGTAGAACTACTATAGGGAAGTCGTGGAGCCTGTCCCCAAACTGGAAATGCTATGGTGTTTGGAGGTCATACTGCTGTGACAGGATGTGAGAATGACAAGTATGCTGACTCACTTTCATATATGTTCTAATAAGAGAGACTGAGATACCTGAGGGGACAAGAGACACATCTTTATATGCAGTACATATTCATACAAATTATCTTGAGTTTGAATTTCACCATGCCAAGAACCCTCAATAGATGAAGAATATACAAGGGATTGAAGTGTGGAGGGATTTCTGAGGACAATGGAGACGATGGTGTTAAGAGCTTTATAACCAGCTGTGCATTCTCCACCAAACACATCTGCATCTGTGCCACTAACTTAAGTCCAGTCAGGGGGGCTTTCACAAGATAATGTAGAAAGCTAAGATTTGTATGTCTCTGCAGTTGGGGGTCTCATCAAGAGCATGAGTGGGCAGGAGAAGGGCAAGCCATTTGCTTGATGACAGAACCCACACAATGTTGCAGCATCGCAAATATCCCACACGCCTAGACTTTGTCAAAGCCAAGGATGTGAGAGTGTTCCTGCAGGTCATCTAGGATCTTGAGAAAGAGGGTGACCAGAGCCCTGTGAAGATCCCATCAGGGAGGGGCTATCTAGAGTTTATTATTAATTCCTAAGAAAATAAACAAACAAAAAAGAGAGGTTCATATTACAGCTTTTTCCTTTTTTGTGTGGAAAAAAAAATCCTCAAAGTATCTGTTTAGAATAATAGATGGTCATGGGGCTTCAGGATAGAAGTGAGGATCACTGAAGAGTCTATGCAAGTGCCTCACAAAGGTCCAGTTTAATCATTTGCCAGGAACAGTGAATACAGCTGACTTAAAATGCTGATTCCCACTTTCCTGCTGCCTTTAGCAGCCTCTAGACTGAAGCTGATATAGACTACAAGAGAGATTTTATGTTTAATCAAGTTCAGCTTTCTAATTAAAATGTGTCCTGGACATGATAATCACTGTTTGCAACTTAAAGTGACCCTTCCCATCAGAATGTGCCAAAAATCATGAGTTTTCATCCGAGAATGAAGAAAAATTGACCAATTAAATAAGACTTAAAGGGGCACTGGAGAACTTTGGCGGGTAATAGCATCAGGGTACTCATAGGAAGGCTATATCCTAGGTACTGAGACTGCCAGGCTGAGAAAAAGCACCTCTTCCAAACCTGGTAAGGGACCAGTGGAAGCTCTCACCCTCAGGAGACCATTCCTACTTGATCTATGTATATAGGAAAATGAAATCAAGGAAACCAGGAGATCCTTTTCAAATGTTCTGAGTTACATACAATCCTTGGAACATGGGGATTTGCAATATGAAAGAGAAATTTCTCACTAGTCACTCAGAGTCAGACTTATTTTGATTTAGAAATATATATGTTTTTTATACCTAAATGCTGTGGTATAATAAGTATTTGCTTCATCCTAAAATGTTTGTGAAATAGAAGGCAGTGCACTGAATAGCTGAACCAGGACATACTAGGCAAAAAGGCCATAGGGTAGGCATGCATCAGTAGCGGGTAAACATGATGTCAGCATCGTCTAAAGACAATTCATGTGTCTCTCTGTCTGCCATATAGTTGCAGATAGCTTAAACACTGAAATGTCATTTTTGAAGATTTCAAACCTTGCATTACTTTCTTTCCTGGCAATTGTGTGCCCTGGTTATTTTTGATCCTTAATAGGTAGGGGTTTTATGCCTTAGGAAATATGCTGCAATTTTATAGCTGTTCCTGATTAGTGAATTTTTCAGCACCAGCTGGTGTGGTTGGTGCTGACTCTATCAGACTCAAATAATCTTCATAATCTGTGGAGCAGCTTGTTCATTCCAATCTTTCTTGTGCTTTGCTGTATTGATTATAGTCTTTGATAAGTCAAGTGGTTGAGTTTTCAGTCTCTGCCAGAAGGTTTAAATAAGAAATTTTGAAAGACATCTTTTGGTGGAGCTTTATTTCACAAAATTTTCTTTCTGCAATGCCATAGGCACAATTAGTAATAACAAATATAGCTAAAATATGTTGAGTGGGTCCTACCTGCCAGGCACCATTGTAGAATTTTATGGGTCTGATATCAATTAATTCTCATACATACCTAAATAAATACTATTATTATTTTCTTTCGACAATAAAGGAAAATGGAACATGGACAAATTTAGTCTTTTGATCCATACAAATGTCACACAGATAGCAAGCAATTCAAATTTGTGTAGCTCTACTCTTCTGAATTATACTGTCTTTGTAGACAAGATTGAAAAGGATCTAAAATAGAATATTTCTTATTATTTTTATTTTAATATGTGGTATACAATTGAGGATTACGTATACAAGTCATCGTACAAAATAAAATATTTCTGATGAGAGAGGCGTTCAGTTCATGAATGCTTTAGTGAACTTTTCAAACAAAATGGCCCTTTATCTTTGGGACAATGAAGATCAATTGAGGGGATGAAAGTGAGGGGTTGACATAACTGGGTCCAGTTTTAGAAAGCTCTGTCTGATAGTTACTTCGTGAGTTGGAGGTAGGAAAGATGAGAAAGGGTCAAGGTGGAAGGATCACCGGAGCCTAGCAGGTCAAGGCTGCAGTGGCCGGAAGCGGCCACTGCACTCCAGTCTGGGCGACGGAGTGAGACGCCAACTCAAAAAAAAAAAAAAAATTAGACCCAAGTTTCTGATTTGTATTGTCGGGTGAATGGAATATAATATTTCTTTAAGAACAGTAGCAGAGGAGTGAAGATGATAATAAACTCAGGTGTGGAAATGTGGGGTTGCACTAAGTAGAGTAGAAGGTGGAGTAGAATTTGACATTCAGAAATAGAGATTTGCTATGGAGTTATGGACTGAGTAAATGTGATCAAGGAACTAAATGGAATTACCTTTCAAGCATTACAAAACGTTAAGAAAAGAGAGCCAAGAGTTGTATAAAAACTTCAACAGTACTGGGAGTTGCTTGACAACAAGTGACGGAGGAATACATAGCTAGCAGGAATCTAAAAGCCATGAAAGAAGTCATTTTAGCAGCCAGAATGACTGTTACACAATCTTAAGAAAGGCTTTGTAATCTGATTACTGAAGACATTCTGTTGAACTTATTATAATAACAAATGAGATGGTTAGCAATCTAGGTGTGAGTAATTTCACCAGAATGATTGATTTAATAAAGTTGGTTGACGTTGATTGGAGAGGTAACTGGAAAGCAAAGAAGCAGAAATAGTAAATTTAACAATTCTTCAAGATGTTCAACTGCAAAGGACATGAGACACCTCTCTCTCACCATATTAAATAAAAAACTCAGAATGGATTAAAGGATTAAGTATAAATCTGAAACTATAAAAATACTAGAAAAATATCTGGGAAAAACTCTTCTAGACATTAGCGTAGGCAAAGAATTCATGAATAAGACCTACAAAGCAAATGCAACAACAACAAAATAGACAAATAGGACTTAATTAAACTAAAAAACTTCTGTAGAGTAAAAGAAACAATCAACAGAGTGAGAAGACTATCAGCATAATGGGAGAAAATACTTGCAAACTGTGTATTCAACAAAGGATTAATATCCAGAATCTACAAGGAGCTCAAACAATTCAACAACAACAAACAAAAATATTCCCATTTTTCAAAAGAAGACATACGAATGAGCCACAGCAGATATTAAAAAATGCCCAACATCAGTTATCATTGAGGAAATTAAATTAAAACCACAATGAGATATATCTTATACCAGTCAGAATGGTTGTTATTTAAAAAACGTTGGTAAGGATGTGTAGAAAAGGGAACTTTTATGCATTGTTGGTGGGAATGTAAATTAGCACAACTCTATGAAAAACAGTATGGAGATTTCTCAAAGAACTAAAAAGAGTCAAAGTAACATCAGTAACCCTAATTTAAAAAAAAAATTTCCTTGGGGAAAAATTGAGAATTTTTTGCAAAGAGGCCAGAATATAACCAGTGAGCCCCTCTAGTGATTGTGAGATAAAAAACAGTAAAAATAAATAAGTAAATAAATAAATAAGTAAATAAGTAAATAAATAAAATGATAGAAGATTTGTGACAATAAAAATACACACGGACTTGACAGTGAGTTACTTATGAACATTGAGGGAGAAGAAGGTGTCAAGGAAGACACATGAAAAGAGCTTTCTGGCTTAAAAGCTGAGTGGATGGTGTAATGATCTCAGGATACTGGATATTCTGAGGATTAAGTCAGTACCTGGAGATGTCTGATGATGATAGTAAGGCAGCTGTATATATGGGTATGGAACTCAGATGAGAAGAGTAGGCCAGAAAAATAAATTTGGGAGTTGTTAGCTATGGACTGTATTTAAAACAAAGGGAAAGAATGAGCTTTAATAAGACTAGGATGTAGAGTGAGAACAAAAGGGCCCAAGTAAGAGATATGAAAAATAATTTTAAGTTGAGTAGAGGATCCAATTTCTAAGTTATATTCTAGAAATGTTATCTTTGCTTTTATATTCCTTAATTCTCCTCTGTCTCTCTCCACTCACCCACCCCTCCACTTGGTAAGCACCAGACCCTGTCAATATTTGGTTCCTTGGCTGCAGACTGCTGCAAGAATTTCAGCAGAAACACTCGTTATCCAATGTGAGTGGGTTCTAGAAAGCCTTGTGTTTATTTTAGTTTTTAGTAAATTTACTGTGATATTGTTGATATAAAGGAAACTGCATATATTTAAAGTACAAATGGTCCTGACTTTTGATGGTTTGATTTGTGATATTTCAATTTTACGATGGTGCAAAAGTGATACGCAGTCAGCAGAAACTGTACTTCGAGTAATCATAACCATTTCATTTTTAACTTTCAGTACATTGTTCAATAAATTACATGAGATATTCGACACTTTATTATTATAAAGTAAGCTTTGTGTTAGATGATTTTGCCCAACTGTAGGCTAATGTAAGAGTTTTGAAAATGTTTAAGGTAGGGTAGGTTAAACTGTGTTACTTGGTAGGATAGGTATAGTCAATGTATTTTTGACTTAGGATATTTCGAACTTACAATGAGTTTAACAGGATGTAACCTATCATAAGTTGAGGAGCACCTGCATACAACTCAAGTTTTGACATAATGTATACAACTGTGAAAATATTACCACAATCAAGATATTAAAAATATTCATCACTTTCAAATTTTTTTTTTCCTGCTCCTTTGGATTTTTTGTTTGTTTAATTGCATTTTTTATATTGCATAAGATCCCTTAATGTGAGATCTACACTCTAAACAAAATTGTAAGGGGACAATACAGTATTGTTCACTATAGGCACAATGTTGTTCACCAGATTTTTAGAATGTATTCATCTTGTATAAGTGAAAATTTATATCTGTTGAACAGCGACTCCCATTTTTCCTCTCTTCTCAGTGCCTGGCAATCACCATTCTGCTTTATGCTTCTATGAGTCAGACTATTATAGATACCCATGTAAGTGGAATCATGCTGTATTTGTCCTCCTGTAACAGGCTTATTTCACTTTACGTAGAGTTCTCCGGGTTTATCCATGTTGTCACCTATGACAGGAGTCCCTTCTTTTTAAGGCTGGATAATATCTCACTGTATGTATATACCACAAATATGAATATGCTTGCATCTGTAGATGGATATTTAGGTTGTTTCCATATCTTGGCTATCGTGAATCATGCTGCAATAAACATGGATGTGCAGATATCTCTTTGAGATCTTGATCTTAATTCTTTTGGATACATCCCAGGAAGCGGGATTGCTGGATCATAAGATAGGTCTATTTTTTATTTTTTGAGGATATGCCATACTGTTTTCCACCATAGCTGCATTACTTCATATTCTCACCAACAATGTACAAGGGTTCCCTTTTCTCCAAATCTGTACCAACACATCTTATCTTGTGTTGTTTTGATAATAGCCATATTGACAGGTGTGAGGTGACTTGCAATTCCCTGCTGATTAGTAATATACCTAAGCATCTTGTCATATACCTGTTGGGTGTTTGCATGTCTTCTTTGGAGAAATGTCTATTCAAGTTCTTTACCCATTTTGGCAGGGGTAAGGGGGATTGTTGATTGTTATAGCAATTTCTTATGTATTTTGAATATTAATCTCTTATCAGATATATGGTTTGCAAACAGGTTGCCTTTGCTTCCTTTGCTGTGCAGAAACATTTTCTTTTGATGTAGTTCCACGTACCTAGTTTTGCTTTTGTTGATTGTGTTTTTGGTTTCATATCCAACAAAACATTGCTAACCCGATGCTGTCTTTTCCCTTATGTTTTCTTTTTTTTTTTTTTTTTTGAGTTGGAGTCTCACTCTGTTGCCCAGACTGGAGTGCAGTGGCCGCTTCCGGCCACCGCAGCCTCGACCTGCTGGGCTCCTGCGAACCTTCTGCCTCATCCTTCCAGGTAGCTGGAACTACAGGCGCACGCTACCACACCCGGCTGATTTTTTTATTTGTAGAGATGAGGTCTCGCTTGCTCAGGCGGGTCTCGAACCCACGGGCTCAGGCAATCCACTCACCTCAGCCTCCCAAAGGCGTGGGATTACAGGCTGAGCCAGCGAGCCCGGCTCCCTTACGTTTTCTTCCAGAAGTTTTACAGTCCTGAGTATTATGTTTAAAGATTTAATCCATTTAAGTTTATTTTTATGTATGGTGTAAAACAAGGGTCTAATTTGATTCTTGTACATGTGGATATCTAGTTTTCCCAACACCATTTTTTGCAGAAATCCTTTCCCTATTGTATGTTCTTGGCACCCTTGTTGAAGATCAGTTCACCGTATTGCATGGGTTTATTTCTGTTCTGTTGGTCTACATGTCTATCTTTATGCCAGTACCACACTATTTGATTACTTCAGCTTTGCACTGTATTCTGAAATCAGGAAGCCTGATGCCTCCAGTGTTGTTTTTTTCTCAAAAATACAGAAAATGTTTTGGCTATTAGGAGTCTTTTGTGGCTTCATATGAATTTTAGGATTTTTGTATTTGTATGAAAAATGACAATGGGATTTTGATGGAGATAGAATCTGTAGATTGCTTTGGGTTGTGTGAATTTTTTTTTTTTTGCTTTCTTTTAAAGATGTGGGGTAAAATTCAGGGTTAGGCATACAGATGTTCATTATGCAGGTACCCTTGTTGATGAGGTGTGTCTCAACCCCAGGCAGTTTCCCTCAACTGTCAATCTTACCCCCTCTCCCCTGACAGTTTCCCGTTACTGCCAATCCCCTTCTTATAGTATTATAATAATTGTTC
>CAUYQG010082660.1:0-59379 GCA_963574415.1 Tarsius wallacei
AAAAAATTAGCCGGGCGTGGTAGCAGCCGCCTGTAGTTTCAGCTACTTGGAAGGGTGAGGTGGAAGGATCACTGGAGCCCAGTGGGTCGAGGCTGCGGTGGCCGGGAGCAGCCGCTGCACTCCAGTCTGGGCGACTGAGACTCCAATTCAAAAAACACAAAAACAAAAACAAAAGAAAACTATTTAAGGGCTGGAGCTAATGTAGAATGACTAGCTCACTGTGGAAGGTAACAGCCCAGGCTCGAGGGCTGAGATATTGAATTGATGTGCTGTTTACAGAAGTGAGGATGGAGAAAGCAGAGAAGAACTTTACTGGTGCCCGTGGAGGAAAGGAAAGACTGTTCTGGGATCTCTTGAATAAAGTTTCTTTATGAAATATTCAGAATGCAGTTTCTATTCGACTGTCTGTATATTTTCACAGAGAAGCTACCTGGGCTGCACTGAGATAAGATTTGTGACTTTTCATCATATTGGTGAAATGGAAATAAAGGAGAAAAACTAGAAGTGTGTGTAGAGTGGGCAGATGCTAAAGAACAACTTTTAAGGGATCACAGAGTTAGGGGGTGAGCCAAGGAGGGGAATCCTGCAATCAAACTTGGAAGGATAATAGAGAAGGGGGAGACCAGGAGCAGGTGTCCCAGCGTTCAAAAGAAGAGAAAATGTTAAGGAAGGGCTGGTGCCAAAAACTGAAGAGAAGGGAAGCAGTAAGAACACCACAAGTCTCAGTTGTATTTGGCCATCAGAAGATTGTTGTGTTGTGGTGGGGAGATAGATGCTTGATGGACAAAATTAAACTTTTCTGCATAAGGAAAAATTTTAGGATTTGATGGACTGTATGTAATGGTCATATCTTACAAATGAAGTGAACACTACTCAGTTAAAGTCTATTCTGGGTGCATCTCATTTCCATGCACTTTGGAATAAATGCCCACAGCCCTTTTGAACCACAGCACTGCAGTAAGCATTCTTTAATTATGGGTGAGATTGAGCATCATTCAGTGTGTTGTATAATTAAAGAAAAGAAAGGAAAATAAATGAGGTTCCTTTTTTTTTTTTTCTGAGTTGGAGTCTCACTCTGTCGCCCAGACTGGAGTGCAGTGGCCGCTCCCGGCCACCGCAGCCTCGACCTGCTGGGCTCCAGCGATCCTTCCGCCTCAGCCTTCCAAGTAGCTGGAACTACAGGCGTGCGCTACCATGCCCGGCTAGTTTTTTTGATTTATTGTAGAGATGAGGTCTCGCCAAGTTGCCCAGGCGGGTCTCGAACCCGCGGGCTCAGGCAATTCACTCACCTCAGCCTCCCAAGGTGCGGGATTATAGGTTGAGCCACCGAGCCCGGCTTGACTGAAGATTTTAGATTTCTACACCACCACACCATTTCCCGTGAAATGTATACCATTTAATCCAGTCAACCACTTCTCTCCTTGAAACACTCACTACATGACTCCACGCTCTCCTGAATTTCCTCTAAACTCACTGGCTACTCTTCCTTTTTTTTGAGTTGGAGTCTCACTCTTGCCCAGACTGGAGTACAGTGGCCGCTCCCGGCCACCGCAGCCTCAACCTGCTGGGCTCCGGCGATTCTTCCGCCTCAGCCTTCCAAGCAGCTGGAACTATAGGTGCGCGCTACCACGCCCGGCTAATTTTTTGATTTATTGTAGAGATGAGGTCTCACTTGCCCAGGCGGGTCTCGAACCCGCTGGCTGAGGCATTCCACTCACCTCAGCCTCCCAAGGCGTGGGATTACAGGCTGAGCCACCGAGCCCAGCTCTGATACACAATTTTTGAGACAAGAAACACTGCCTAGGAATAGTAGAGTATGTCAATCAAACTGTTCCTACTTGGCACAATGGAATGGTTAGCTGTTTGAGTCTCTACTTGTCCCTAATCTAGGCTCCTCTGTGAGGTCACAGCCTCCCCTGTTCCAGTTCATTCCATCCACCACTCTACGACCCGGGTGAGTCCCACCACCTCATTGTTGAGACCCCTGTTTTCTCTTGTACAATGAGATGTAGAAGGACAGTAGATCACTAGTGTCCCTCCCCGGAGAACCCAGAAGCTTCTGTCCTAACATCATCAAGTATGATGAATAGTTTTGAGTCACTGACTGTATGGAAGAAACACAAACTAGTATGTGCATAGTGTTTTAAGCTTCCAAGAAATATTTCACGATGCAATTTACTGCGAAGGAACCAGAATGGATCCCCCCATACTAAACATTAAACATTCACCTTTATATGCACTGAGTGAGTCTTAAAACATGTTTTATTCACTTGGGTGTGTGTTTCACTTTTCCCATTTATTGGATGTGTGCCTTTGAAGAGTAGTTTATCCTCAGAGTCGTCCTCATCGGTAAGATGGATTCTAATTTACTTTTAAAGTTTACATGAGAGTAAAATGAGATAATGTGACTGGGGGTTGAGCATAGCATCTGAGACATACCAATAGTTGTTTATAAATGTTGAATGAATGGAACGTTCATCTAGTGAAAGGCTATCATGTTTAGCCTCATAGCTTTGTATAGTATGTTAGCGTGTACCTGGTCACATTCGATTCTGTCAGCCTTGGTCAACCTGAAAGGTTAACGAGGCTCTACTTTCTGGAGATTCCTTCCATTCAGAGAAGAATCATTTTATAGACTTCATTTCCGTCCCCAAATAACATGCTATAGGGTAGATAGTGCACAAAATGATGTTAAGTGTTTGGCCCCCACTAGACCACACCTGCTGTCCTCACTGCCCATGCAATATGAACCCAAGACTCTGAAGTTTCACATCCTTCACACTTCACCTTGATGCTCCAAAAACAGTTCTCAGAGCTGTCACAAAGCCCTGAGGCCAAGGGCATACATACCAGATGGTCCTCCCACATGTCACAGGTGAGGAAAATGAGGTACACTTAGAGGCACAGGTGTTTCAGGTATTGGAGGACAGGGTTCTAAAAGACTGCTGAGGCCCATCTTCCTCTGACTTCTCCTTCTGCTGAATTTCTGCAAAAGCAAGAGGCTGGGACCTGAACATGCAAGAAAAACTCTCATAAAGGGGACCTGTGCAGATCCACCTATGTAGCCCCTGAGCCCAGGATCCTGCACAGTATGGCTCTTGGACAGCACTGCAGAAATCAAAGGAACTCTCAGCTCTTCTATAGGGCTAAGTGCATGAGCCAGGTCTGGCGGTTTCAAAATGGTGGCGAGATTAGCCATCTCTTCCATGTGAGGTAACAATCTACTCAGTTCATCTGGGGCACCTTTAACCTCTTTATTCCTTCTAATCAGAACACACCAGCTACACCCACAGGGATGGAAGAATGGAGTGATGCTGACTCACCAAATAGTCAAAATGTGTTTTCTGATTCTTGAATTGTGGCAACTTTTCTCTACCCTTCTAAAAGTCCTTGATCAAAATAGACAGGATGTGACTTTAAAAGATGGCACAATCAAAACTGAAAGCATGCAATTCTAACAGCCTTGTCTCTTTGGACTCAGTGGACTGTATGTTACTTATAGTGGAAGAGCTGATGTATTTTTCTAAATTTATAGGTTCTCGTTTAGGTAAGAATGAAATTGACAAAATTTTGGCTGTTTGAGACAGCAGATAAAATTGGCAAGGAAAATGTAAGGGCTCTTCTGTTTTAAAGCACAAAACAGCCTTCCTCCCTTTGTCTTGAACTGGGCTGTAGGGAGGGCAGGGCAGGAATCAGAGCTGAGTTCAAATTCCACTCTGCCATTTCCTTCCTCTGGGATCTTGGTTAAAGCGCTTAATCTCCACAGCACTAAGGCTCTTCAGCCTCTATAATGGGGGCAATAACTACCACTTTTGGCTCATCGTGGCAACATTTATAATTTAGCACAGGACTTAAATGTGATAGGCAACAACAATAACAAAAAATCAGTAGACACTCATTAAGCATCTACCATATACTCTGGGCTTCCATGTTGAATACTGTCCAAATCTGGGGCCAGGGTTCACACCACAATAATTAGGAATTTGCATGTTTATTAGGACACCCCCCCCCCCCGCCAGGGAATAATATTTTGAGGAAGGTACACCTCTTTAAAATTCACACAAAGACATCATGTAGGCTGACTAAATCTGGGCCCATGGCCATGACAAAAATTACAATCAAATGGGAAAAGGCAAAACTGAAACTCAATCTCACTGATTGAGAGTTGTGTTGAAACTTGAAAGAGCAAGCATCTGTGAGGTCAAGGAGAAAGGATAAAGCATACCCTACAGAATGAAGAACTACTGGACCTCAGCAGTAGTGGTGAATTTAAGGTATGTCCACATGTTCCCTTATTCTTCCCTTTAAAATATGGGGTCTCACTCCCCTCCCTGTGAGTATGGGTTTTGTTTAGTAACTCACTTCTAACGAATTGAATGTTATGGAGATATGTGACTCGGGACACTGAAATGTACAAGAGATTGTGGCTTCTTCCTTGCTCCCTTTCCTCAGCGGGAAACCAGGTGCATTGTCATAAGGACTCAGGCAACCCTAGAGAAAGGCCCACGTTGTAAGGAATTGGGCCTCTTGCTACCACACGTGAGCCATCTTGGAAGTGGCCCAGTCAAGCCCTGACCTCCATCTTGTCTGTAGCCTCACGAAACACCCTGAACTAGAATCACTTGGCTAAGCCACTTCTCAATTCCTGATCCACAGAAACTCAGATAATAAATGCTTACTAAGTTGCTAAAGTTTTAGATAATTTGTTACACAACAGATCACAGATGCAGTCTTTAAAAAGTTCTCAATGGAAGCTTCCCTTTGGCTGGGGTGGAGACCTGGGCTGGGTAGTAACTGAGCTCTGAGAGTTAGATGCCCAACATTTTCTATTTTAAAAAGATAGGACTTATCCTATCAGCAACCTATTCAAGTCAGAGGATGTTTACACACAGAGGAGTGACATGATCCAAGTGGATTATGGTATCTTTGGCATAAAAATGAAACAATAGTCTAGGTAAGAGATGGCAAGGTATTAGTGAAGAGGGTGGCTATAAGATGACTGAATCTTAAGATTTGTTGGTTTTCAGAAAGAAACAGCTGGCTTTCCGGGCCTTCTAGTGCAATCATGTTTCACTCTGCATTATATAAGTGTAAATTATATGACAACATATTTACACCAACACTATCATCTTACACACACACACACACACACACACACACAAACTTCCATGAGCTCGAAAAATGAGCCCTTTACAAAAAGTACTTCACAAATGTCTCACACTTAGGATTTAGTATTCACTATTTGAAACAGTTCTTTATGGAAACTTCAGTTCAAGAACAAACAACTAATGAGCTCCCATCTTCCACTGGAACCAAAAGCCTCACATTTGCCCATGGTACAAATAAGGCCACAGAGGATTAGACTAAATTATAGTGGGATGATGTATAGTCCTGTCTGAATACAGAACACATAGTCTAGAAATACTGAAAGATTCAAACACAGTCTATGACTCAAATAGCATGAGCAGCGGTAATAAATTATCTAAGTGCTCTTTCAGAAAAAGAGTTTTCTTAGAAAAACAACAACTGTTTTTAATATTTCAATAGCCCTAGAAAGAGGATATGTCAATGTTAAGTGTGGAAATGTTTTGAAAGGCCACATTTCTACACAAATGGCGAGAGAAGAAAACTTAATTTTTTTTAGTCAACTTATTTTTATTCTAGTATCTTGAATGCATTGAATCATCACCACTCATAGCTAACATTCCAAAATGTTTCTTCTGGGAAAGCGGGGTTCTAGTTCAACTGAACATGAATTAGAGAACCAGGAAGAATTCAAAACTAGGAGAAAGAGTCCAGGAACCAAATTTGCTTTTCAGAAGGAAGATATTGATAAACAGTAATAGCTGGGAATCACTATTATTTTTTTTCATTATTTGTTTTTGAAAATTACTTTTAAAATCCTGCTTTCTTTTACCTTTGCATATCATATGGAACTTTGGAAAAAACAATCTTCAAATGACTTGATTCAATAAATACTCATAGAATATGCAATATTCGAATAATAGCAGATAGAACATGTCCACTAAGAGAATGATATTGCTCTTAAAATAAAGGCAAAGTCTAAGTTCCTTGAGGCAGACTATATTGTTGACCATGGCAGTTCAATGCTTATTTACCATGATGCCTGAAAAAGAGTCACTCAACAAATGACATGCTGAAAAGCAATGATTCAAGGAGTGGGTAAGTTGTGCACACATGCTGTGGTACGGATGGTGGGGGAGGGGATGGGTACAAATAAAAACAAGGCAACGTATTTCAAAGGTATGTCTCCACGGTAAGAACTCATAAATATTTACAACTATGAAGAGTCTTGTGGAAGAGGTGAAAAACCCGATGTTTAAGAAAAGACCAAAATAACTCAAGTGTGAACTAAGTAAAGAAGTAACAGAATATTTTAGGGAACTTGATGTAACTATTTAAGCAAAAGCCCATTGTTATAGCTACAGTGACGAAGACTGCTATTCGGAATAACTGGGATATGGTGAAAGTAACTTAGTGAAATAATGTTTATTCAAGATTACAAAAAATCTGCTTCTGACTCAGTCCAAAGAAACCTTTTGTGGAGGGTGAACAGAAAAGGACAAAGAGAAACCACCACCATTAGTGCCTGCATCAGAGCGATTTATTAGTGTAATTTTTTCTTTTTTTTTCCTTAAAGATTTTATAACAACTGAAGTATGTACAAAGTCTTACAGCATTTACACCATAAAAAGTTTCCTATTAGCTGATGGAGTCTAAGGTAGTGCTGCCGAGAGCTTCAGAGTGGCAAGAGCAATGAAGCAGACCACTTGTAGGTTCACCTCTCTGCGGCCACACCACGCTGTTGGCTGGGCGACAGTTATCTAAACCACCTGGAAGACAGGTTATAGGAGAAATAGGGAACATAGGCAGCAATAGAGGCCATGGAGTGGAAAAAGCTACATGGTGTCATGTTTCTAGTTTTCTAGAGCTGTAACAAAGACCCATAGCCTGAGAGAACATATACAAGACAACGGAATCACACTGCTCAGATATGGTTCTGCTACCAAATGTGTTCACTTCTGAATGGCAGGCTCTGCTTATATGGCTGGTATTTCTGTTTTTGTTCATGTCTTCAGATAGCTCGAACCTGCACAAGCCCCACTCCCCTCCCCCAAATAAAACATCAACAAAGAAGGGAGGGAGAAAGAGAAACTGCATGAAATTGGTAGTTCTTGACCAAAAACAAAAACAAAAGCAAAAACCCACAACATTTTTGTTGAAAGGCATTCAGCATCTGTTTTAGGGTGGTCATGCCTGTCAAAAGAGGAATACCAGAAATGTCTGATTTATCCCAAATCAGAACAACACCAACAAAACCCCCCAACAAAACCCAACCTCCAGGATTGAACCATCTTTGTATCCGATCGTCTTTCCTTGGGGGTCAGTATTACACAGAACCACCAACATTTACACACTGAATTGGACACAGAACGTAGCACTGTCACCCCAATGACTGCTTCACTAAGAGGCAAGAGAATTTCAACATGTAAACGATTAACGTCAGGCTCACCACTTTATTTCCACAGAAAACCCAGCCTGGCTCTGTGTTCGGTCAGTCACTAGCTGTTTGGTAGCAGGTGCCATTTATTTTCCCATTGTTATGGTCTCACGATGTAGGCAAAGCGGCTTTTTATTTCAAAAAGATTCTGCTTTCAACTTAAAAGCCAGTGGATAAAACTTTTAATTAAGACACAATAGCGCAGGGTATAAAAACACAAGAACCACATAAATATTGAAGAAGTTGTATACCGTTTTTCGTGTAAACAGTTTTGCTTAAGAGCAAAGCCCTAGTTAGATTCTGGCCTGAAACTCTGGGCAGATGACGCGCGCGCGTTCAGCCAGTCTCTGCAGTGATGGTGCCGTGGAAGCCAGGTCAGTCCCCATGTTGACAGGCATGCAACTTGAAAACATTGCACAACAAGCAACACAAAGAGTGGAGAAGCTCACAACACTTCAAGGAGACCTCACAACCTTCACAACTGCGTATGCACAGACAGAGACCCACCCCCGCTCCTTTCCACACAGTCTCTTACACGTGGGAGACCTTCTGTGACTCTCTGGCTTGTTTGATGCTATACAACCACTTGATGATTCTAGCATTTCTTTCAATGGCAGAGATGCCGTACGGCACGCGGTCGTTGGCACTGTCATCATTCCTAAGGTCACTGTTACTGTCCTGAGACTGTTCGCAGTCTGAGCTGATCATGCTTGCGCTGCGGAAGTTGAGGGAGATGATGTCAGAGTTAGCCCTCGCAAAGTTCTCCATCCCGAGGTTCTCCAGCTCCTCCGGGTCCAGTCCGCAGTAGTTGAAGAAGCGCTCCACGTCCGCGTCCACTCGGAAATACCTGTCACTCAAGTCTGACTTGGACCGCTGGAGCGAGGGCCTCCGGCTGACCCCGCCCGCGGGCTCCACGGGCTCGGCCTCGGGGGACTTGGCCGGGGCCACGGCGGCGGCCCTGGGCTTGGGGGGCAGGGGAGGGGCGGAGC
The DNA here is from genome assembly GCA_963574415.1 of Tarsius wallacei. NCBI lineage: Eukaryota > Metazoa > Chordata > Mammalia > Primates > Tarsiidae > Tarsius > Tarsius wallacei. Next base: position 8,512 of record CAUYQG010082660.1, read on the forward strand.
TGCTGCAGGGGATGGCCTTGAGGGGCTTCGCGCTGGTCACCTTGCGGATGTCCGAGGAGCTGTGCGACACGTGGAGGAAGGAGTCGGCCGACGGCTCCAGCAGCCTCCTGCCCACGTGGGAGCCGCCCTCCTGCGGGCTGCCGCGGCCCTGCGTGGGGTAGACCTTCAGCGACTCGGCGAACGAGTGCCGGTGCAGGTCGGCGGCGTCCGGCCGGGGCGGCGGCCAGTTGCGCGGGCCGTGCTTGTGGCCCGAGCCCGAGCTGGAGCCCTCGGAGCTGTTGATGATGTTCTTGAGGATCTCGAGCTTGAGGGTCTCCCTCTGCACGCCGCTCTCGGTCTTGGCGTGGCTGCCGAACACCTTGAGCGTGGGGCTGCCCAGCGCGCGCTTGGCGGCCGGGCACACGGGCGGCTTGGCCAGCACGGCCGGCTTCACGGGCTGCTGCTTGGCGTTGATCACCTCCTGGCTCTTGACGTACTTGGCCTTGTCGGCCTCCAGCCTCTCCACGGCGCTGAGCCTCTTGGGGTTGGGCTCGGCCTGCCTGCGGAAGTAGTCGGGCCCCTTGTTGAGGATGCGCAGGGGCACGGCCGAGGTGAAGGTGCCCGCGGGGCTGACCGGCTTCACCATGCTACCTGCCTGCAGGGTCTCCGTGGGCATGGCGGGCGCTCTCTCCCCGGCGGCCGTGGTGGATGCTCTGCTGGGCGCCTGCGCTCGGCCCGAACAGACACATGTACACGAAGCACCCAGGCGGCCGCCGGGTCCCGGGGGCCGGGTCAGCGGCGGCGGCAGCGCCGCATCTCACGGCCCCTCCGCCGCCGCGGTGGCGTCCGCGCACGCGCCTCCCCTCCCGGGCGGCCCCCGCGCAGGAAGGCCACGCGCCACGCGCCGCTGTGGTCCGCCGGCCGCCTCCTTTCTTCTCCCCGAAGGACGCGGAGTCTCCCTCCAGGTCTTTGTGTCCAACGGCAGGCAGCGCTGAAACACAAAACAACCAACCGCGGGTTAGGAGGGGCGGGTGACATCACGGCTCCGGCAACCGAGACGCCCCGCAGCGCCCCCGCCCCGCCCCGCCCCGCCCCGCCGGGCCGCGCGCCGGGGCGCCGGGGCTGCTCCCGGTTAACCGCACGAGGCGGCGACCCGGGCCGCGCCGGCCCCGCGCGGGTGTCTGCGAGGAAGGCAGGGGCTGAGGTTTCCCACGCGCGGACTCCGCCGGCGGCCTCCCGATGGGCCGGCGAGGTCCGCCTCCTGAACGCGCCGGCTGGCGTTCCTGGGCTCCAGACCCAGGAACCGCTCAGTGAAGGCAGGAGTGAGGGTGTGGCCAAGCCTGGTTCCCCGGCTCCGGGGAACGTGCTCGGTGGCTCAGGCTCCCTTACGGGACTTGGGCTGCAACAGCGGGAATTATGTCTCTTTTGCAATGAAGCAAAACTTCTGGCTCCTTGCTGCCAACCTCTCAGGAGCACTTGGAACAATCGCGTCTTTAGCTCTTCAAAAAGCAAAAAGATGGCCAAGAAATAGGACTGGCAGCAAAGCTACGGAGTTTTTTTCCCTTTTTTTTAAGTCAATATGCTTTGGTTATCTTACTTTGGCAGACCAATATATTTAAAAAAGACTTTCTCCTGAAATCCAACAATGTGTATGAAAGTTTATCCCCATGAAACACAAGCCTATTTTTTTTGAATTAAAAACTTAGAAATACTTCTTTTTTGTTTTTTTGAGTTGGAGTCTCACTCTGTCGCCCAGACTGGAGTGCAGTGGCCGCTCCCGGCCACCGCAGCCTCGACCTGCTGGGCTCCGGCGATCCTTCCGCCCCAGCCTTCTGAGTGGCCTGAACTACAGGCGTGCGCTACCACGCCTGGCTGATTTTTGATTTATTGTAGAGATGAGGTCTCGCCAGGTTGGCCAGGCGGGTCTCGAACCCACGGGCTCAGGCAATTCACTCATCTCGACCTCCCAAAGCGCTGGGATTACAGGCTGAGCCACCGAGCCTGGCCAGAAATACTTCTAGATTAACCATTTGAGTAGCTAACTTGATCATATATTCTCCATAATTGTTCACACTTTGCAGGCAGAAATCAAAAGGTGTTTTTTTGTTTGTTTGTTTTTTTGTGGTATGCATATCCTCAAATCCCCTAGAGTACTAGGAACAAAATCTTAAAATGTCAATCACATCTCGAAATGTTACTTTATATTATAGAAAACTTGGGTAATATTTAAACTTTCATAGGACTTATACTGAACTTCTGAGCAACCTGACCAACAAAATAACAACAAAACCCACTTAATAATTGAACACATCAGTACTCCCAATATGATTCTATAAGAAATAATGCAACAATGTTCTAGAATGTAGCATTTACCCCTGCAGTCCCTGGACCGACTCCTTCTACTGCCTGTTGCTTAGGCAGATAATGTTTACAAACACATCAGCATTCCAAAGCAACTGGTTAATGATCTTATCAGCATCTTTGGTTTTAATTAGGAATGTTAAGAGAGTAATATATTCCACTAACATGTCAAATAACTAATCTACACTATAAAGTAATATTACTATAAAATCATCTGCTCTGATAACAAGAAAATAAAGATGGGGAAAAAAAGAGGCTGATATGTCTCTTTATAATGTTCTGAAACTCTTAAATCTAAATACAACCCATCACCATGTTTTGTCAGAGATAATTTTAGTAATGTGCAGAGGGATTTGTTCTAATAAAAGTGTTTTCCTATGCAAGATTTGAGATCTCCCAAGGCAATTCCTACATAACAATTTTCTTTAATTGTGCAGTTTTATCTTAATACTTCAATTTAGTTGTAAAAACCACCTTCTCCCATGAAGATTAAATGAGATTTTTAAAAACATATTTTGAATGAAATGCCAGAAGGGAGCCCTGATTGCTCTGGTGGTACAATCTTACCCCCTTCACCCAGAGGACTCAGCCAGAGTAGCCAGCAGGGGTTCGGCCGGATGTAACCCGCTGTATCACACTAAGGAGTCTTGGGAGAGGGTTGACTCCAGGATATGCCATGCTTCTCCTGAGCATGACATAATGTCTTGTTTACCTCTAGAGCTTCCAAAATATCTTTATGAAGAGAACAGTGCCAGAAGGTTGGGGGCAAAGTGAAGGGCAAGACTGAGATCTGTACCCTTTTAGCTCTGTACCAGTGGGCAACAGGAGAGAGACAGAGCTCGCATCCCTTCTCCTGGGGTATAAGTTGGTTGGACTAGACTCCTTTAATCCCTTTTTGCTTTATAATCATGAGGTTCGAGGATCTAAGAATGAAGGAGTTATTTCCAGTTTCAAAATGGCACGCTGGAATACTGGTGAATGATCGGACTTTACTATAGTCTTGCACTGACTGTTCTTAGAGTTCTAATATGATGTTCCCTGGCATTAAAGTGCATGCAGGTCTGTACTTCTCTTCCAACCATCTTCTCTTCTATCTCCATCATATTAGGACCACAAGCCTAAAACGCCTACCATGCACAACACTTTTTTTATTCTCGTGTCAGTGCTGGCTTCTCCAGGACTCCCATTTGCTCTGCACCTCTCAACAATGACTACTCCCAAAACCGGCGTGAAAGGATTATGTCAAAAATAGCAATTATTTCTAAGCACTTTTTATTTCATTTCCGTCCTGCTTCCAACCCTTCCCCCTCCTCTTCTTCTGCCATTCCCTATTTCCCTAATATTTTTCAACGGTGAGGATGTTTTGAAGTGACCATGGTTGGAGTTTATAGTTTTGATGGGGAGGATGAAACAACTCATTGGAAGACCCAAAAGCAACAGAAAAAGCTACAGAAACTGTCTGGAGTGTTGTGACATACTAAGGCATACTCAACTTTTCCTACCTAGTTTAGTCAATCAACTGAATCTACTACAAAAACAATGCAGGTGACTTAAGCTGCTCTGTCTTTTAGCTCCTGTTCTTTTATTTTTTAATGTGAAACAGTGTTGGTACAGTCCTCGGGATATACTCTGAGTTTTGTAGTTAGACTTTGCAGTGTAGAACGTACCTGATGTAGACCAGGTACACTTGACAAGACCAGTCAAATGGTAAATGACACACCCGGGAACCTAGAGCTACAACTCAATGTCATAAATGGGATAGCCATGAAGTGTGTTCAGGGAAGGCTGTGGCACATGACACTCTACTGGCTGCAGACTTGCTTCTTGCCCTCGGAAGTCCTGGACAGGCCCCTTAGGTGTGGCTGAGGACCGAAGGACTGTCAACCACTGGGCTGCGAGGAGCTTCATGGGTGTTCTGGGTAAGGCAGATTAGATCTTGGACTCCTAGGGTTTCATCGACAAAATTAATCATACAGCCTGCTTGATCCTTGACTTACGGTTCAGGACGGAGAACACAGACCTGAGAGAGAAAGAAAATCCCATCCACAAGCCATTTTGACTGCATTCTACCCCACTTGACATCTATTGGAGAACTTCATGAAAGGATAAAAAGGATTGGGAAAAGAAACTTGGCAGAGTTAAGGTGCAAAATGGCCTGCTGAATCAGGGCACATGTGAACTCAGAAGTAATCTGGCCTAGGGTGATGGTGAGGCAGGGGAACAGGGGTAGGGCAGGAGAGTGTCAGGTCATCTGTGTGAGAGTCCTGGTCTGTGTAGGGAAGGATTATGTCACACAGTCAGCTGGGGGACAAAGGACATAGCAACAAGGATGAGATGGTTTCTCCACTATTCACCCTAGCGGCGCTTTCCAAACAGATGTGCCTGCACATCCCTTGGGGATCCCCTTAAAATACAGTTTGATTCAGTAGATTTGGGGGTGAGGCCTAGATTCTGCACCTCTCACCAGATCCCAGGAGATTGCCTTAGAAGTACCAAGAGAAAGGAGGAGGAAGCCCATTCTTAAACTAGCCAGAATCCTACTAGAACCTAAACGCCTCTAGCACAGAGGAAATGGACCAAGGTTTCTTGTCTCTGAAGTAAGCAAAAGTCTGGGGCTTTTTAGGCACAGAAATAGCAATCTCAGATAATTCCAAGTTTCTAAAACCAAGGTGGCCCGAATCCTTCTTATTTCCAACCTGTCTGCTGCTCACAGGTGCAGTGAGGTGAAGAAGACGACCCTCAGCTGACAACAGTGGGGAGAGCTAGCATGGTTGGTCTAAGAATGTTTCAACCCTGGAGGCAGTGAAATGTGGAAACAAACCTCATACATATAGTTTATTTGAAAAAAATGCTAAAGCCAAAGTTTCTGTAATCCAGGCCATTGGTGCCTTGATGCCTCTGCGATCAGGAAGATAATGGGAGAGGTGTGGTCTGGGGAAGGGTCCCCAGCTAAGGCTGCCCCAGTGATGGGACTCACTGTTGACACAGCAGCAATTCTAGAGCTCTGCACGAACTCTCCTGATTTTAAAGTGCAATGTTATGAAACATCGTGGGCCGAATTTGGTCTGTTTTGTCTCCTTTAAACGGTGCTTCTGATAAGTACAAAAGAAAAAGATAGTTAATGCCTAACCAGTTTTTAAATTTTAAGTAGGAAAGGAAGCCTCAGAGTTAGAGCAAGGATCCTGAAAAGTGAACACAACACATCAACCCACTGAAGCTTCTAACTATGGGCAAACTGGTCATTTCTTTTATGTGTTATCACAGAAAAAGGAGGGTAATACTATTAAAAAGTGCAAACCTGGCTAATTCTACTCTGTCTCAGTGTCTTGATATTCTAATCTAAAAAAAATGAATGTGTTGAATGTGGTAAGCTGGAAAGGTCTTCTGCTCAAACATTCGTAAAGACAAATAGCAAAAGATGTATATTTACCTTTGAGGTCAATAAAATTTCTAGAATAACTGATTCTTCTAGTTTCCCAACATGATAGATCATAAAGCTCGTTTCTTTTTTTATAATATGTGTAAAATTGTTCTATGGAATGTTGCTTTTTAATTTTTCTGGTAAAAGTATTTGTGCTTACTGATTTTAAGCAACAGATTTCAACTTGACTAGGGATCACTCTCGTATCTATGATCTTGGTGTTTTTCACCTAAGAACAGAGTCACATCCTTGTCATTGAAGCCAAAACAAAGTTTCACACGACAATGTTAACTTTTGGACCCTTTACAAATGTGAGATAAATGCACTCAAATTGTAAGAGGACTTACTGAATTAATGGCTGTGTTGAATCAATCAACACAGAGCAATTATGTGTAAGATTTAAAGAAGTACAAAACTCATGAACAACTTAGAAAAAAAGACTCAAAACACACCTAAAGAGTATGAATTGAGTAACGTAGACAGTAAATGTGGCAGGATTGTGGCAAAGGACTTGAAGGTGAAGGAAGGGTGAGGAAGGGACAAACTCAAAGAAAGGCACAGGAGGGGAGGCCATCGATCATCAGAACACCTCTCTACTGAGCTCACAGTATATTCAAGAAACTTAAAAACACCCAGTGTCCGGGATATAGTACCAGGGGACAGCAGTCAGAGGCCTAGTAGGGGTGGAAAAAGGACAGATGGACTTTGGATTTTATGCAAAGAGTAATTAAGCATTAGTGACATGGCCAGATTCGTATTTTTGAAAAATCCCCAGGCCATAGGGTGGGGATAGGAGAGTCAGGAGCAACTGTATCTACAGAGAGGCAGGTCAGAGCTGTCCAGGGCAGAGGAGATGGCAGCTGGGCTCTGAGCATCACTCAGTACGGCACTGTCTCTGGCTTTGCTCAGTAATGACTGAGAAGCCTTGGGCAGGTCATTTCAACTCCCTAACTCTCAGATTTCCCATCTGGAAAATGGGGTTAATAATAGTATCTACCTCTTCAGGGTTTTCCGAGTGGCTTAACTTAGAGCACACAGGCACTTTTCATTCACATCACCCTTTTCAGGAGGGTGTCCTTGGGATGGAGAGAAGAGTGGACAGTTTCAAGAGATGTTGAGAGGCGCATCAGGCCCAACTTGGAGGCAGACAGGATGTAAAGAGTAAGGGGAGGTACATGTCGAGGATGGTTCAATCTGGGCTTCTAGCTTGACTACTGAGAAGTGGTTTGTGGGAAGTATAAACTTTCCAGTTGAATTCACATTCCCTTCCTCCTTTGCACCCCATGATTGAGCCAAACAGAGCAATGATGGCCCCTCCATGCCTGCTGTGGCCATTCCTTCAGGCATCTGCCCTTCTGTTTTAACCAGCAGAGTTTCATGAAACTTGTCATCTCCTTAATACATACCATGAATAGTTAATACTATTGTGGTTATTACAAATATATATATTTAAAACAAAAAATGTAGGCTGAGAGCGGTGGATCACGCCTGTAATCCCAGCGTTTGGGAGGCTGATGTGGGAGGATCGCTTGAGGCCAAGAGATCGCGATCAGCCTGGGAAACTGAGCGAGACAATGTCTCTAAAAAAAAAAATTGTGATAATAATGAAGAAAGAACAAGAAAAATGTATTCACAAATCATGCTTAGTTTCTGTGGGTTAAAGGAAGCAATGCAATTCCATTTGGAAGGTATTTATTCATTTTAATTAGTAAAATATGCCATGCTTTTCACCATCTTCCCTTTTCCTTCCCTTCCAAGCACATAATCACTTTATTAATCCCTTTTAGCTGTGAGAGTTACTTGTAAAGAATTAAAAAGTAAAAGAGACTAGCAATCAAGAAAGAGTAAAAGAGGGAATAAAAGGCATGAACCGAAAAAGACTGACTCTGCACACTATAAACTGGACAGAAACCAGGAAATCAGAGGGCCAACCATCTGGAAACATTAAGTCAAAACCACCACCCTTTCAGGACCTGCACTTTTTAAATTACGGAATGACGTGTCTCCTTCTTTCTTATCTCCTTGGTGAAATCCCTCGCCATCTGTAACTTTGACAGCTGAATCTTCTCTTTCTGACCTCAGTGTTGCCACCAGCAATCAGCCCCGAGTTGTAAGTAAAATAACCTTTTTGCCGACAACACTACCACTTTATAAATTCTTTGAAACCAGACTTTTCCTAATGACATTGACACTTCTGAATCCAGTATTCCAGCCATTTTCTTTAGCTTATTCGTTCAGTGGCTAAAGTAGGTCTTCCAACGTTATTTAATTTAAAAAGTCCTCTTGCTCTAGGTTTCCACTGTTTTGTTTTAGTGAGGGGCTTCACCTTTTTCCACAGAATAAGTTTAAACCATCTCACCACTTTTCTAGCAACCCATTTGAGTTTTGTTTCTTGAACACATCCGCTCCATCCGATCAGAGGTTGGGAAACAAATGTCGGAACGAGGGTAGAGACGCAAGGGCGGCCTACTTTTACCTTCTGATGTTTGTGTGGATATGGATCAAGGGAGGCCCAGTGGCTCTTCCGAGGCATGCTGTGGCATGCTGGCGTACAGCAGCACAAAACTTACACACGCATTTTGATCAAAGTGGAAAAGTTATTTTGACATAATCGAATATGTTCTATGTTATGGCAGTATCCTCCAGATGGCAGGCCAGGAGGGAAGAGTGGAAGGAGTGCACTTGTTACCCACAAAGATTTTGCGTGACATCAGATGGGCAAAGCAAGCTAGCAAGTTTATTAGAATGGGAGCAACTTTGCCTCAGAAGAACAGCATTGGGCCGGTCTATAAAGCTCCTTACCCTGTGGTCACATGTACAACAGTGGCCACAGACTCCCCTCATCTCAAACAGGCTGGGGTTGAGCTCAGGGTGCTACCCAGGAAGCCCAACCCAGGTCCCTTGCAGCTAAGGAGCCTGGGGACTGGGCTGTATCTCACGTCTGAGAGGTCTAAGGGAGGAGTCGGCCCCGGACTCTTCAACCAGACCGTCCAGGCAAGAGGAAACTGCTTTTCCATGAGCACAAGGGTGAGAATTTCCTGGGCCTCCATATGTGTCGGGGGGAGGTGATCTGGAGTTATTGTCAAAGAAGCCCCCACAAAGGAAGCCAACGGGGAATGTTCACCGGAAGCCCTGCACTGAGGGAAAGGTCAGGGCACCCACCAGCTGGGGCAGCTGCCTTCCGGGGACCCAAAAGTTCCTAAGGAGACAAGCTCTGAAATGCACCATGCCCAGAGGACACCCAATTCTGGATACAAGAGCCAAGTAGAGGAACCTTGTTGCTTCCCCTGAATACGCTGCCCGTCCCCGGCATATTACACACCCTCTCGGGGCCTGTCTGTGAAAGGTTAGACGAGCCGCCTGATTATGAGCAGGAGAGAAGCTGGAGTAAGGAAAGAGGGAAAAACAGCATCTGCTAAGTCCCGTCCTCCACAAAGGTCTGTAAGCTGACGCAGGCCTGAGCTGGGAGAGAGAGAAGCCAATTTAAAATGGACCAGAGGTTGGAGTTTTGATCTTGACATTAGGCAGAACTCTCCTATGCCTGAAACTGATCTGCAGACTCTTAAATTATTTAAGATGAATTGAAAGGCTATGGGTCCTGTCTGAGATTTCATGCAGGGACAGAAAGGAGAATTCAGCAGGGCAAATGCTTAAGGCACAGGAAAAAAAAAATGACAGTACACTTGCTTCCTGTTTATCCCCTAATGAATCCAGCCCAGAAAACAAAATCACACAGTATCCTTAGATTTTCTGCTTGTTTGCCGTCTGCTTTCTGTGGCCAGAACTCCCAAGTTGCCGTCTGCTTTCTGTGGCTAGAACCTCCAAGTTGCTCCTTCTCAGGTCAGAGTCAAGTCCAGAGGTCAACTTCACTTTGCTCTGTGGCACGGCTGCTCACAGCTCTGTGATGCTGAGCAAGTTACTCAAAAGCTCTCTGTCGCTCCGTTTCCTCAATTATGAGACGCTGACAAATCATGAATCCCACACCTCATGGACTGGTGTGAGAATTCCATGAGAAAGTGCTCAGCGTGGAGCTCAGCACTGAGCTTGTTCAGTAAATGTAAGCTATTATTAAATGCTGTCCCCAGTGTCCGCAAGTTGGCACTGATAATCACCATCATTAGATTTCAGGCTTTATGGTAAATGAATGGTCTTTTGTCTTAAAATGATTCCATTACTCTCAAGTGATAGCGCCTGTGCTATTTCTGTCAAAGTGGATTGACCATGCCGTTTCTGGCTAAAAGGTCATCCGTGTGACCCCAGTTTTATTTGAGTTACAGAGAAAATATGTGGTTTCAAATTTCAAAGCAAACAGTTATGTGAGACAGGCTAGAATAAACAATAAAGCCATTATTAAAAATGAAATCAAACCTAAAGTTGGTAGGAGAAAAACAGCAGGTCAAATCTCAATCTATGATGGACTCTTTAAGGTCATTCTCCAAGGTCATTTAGACAAGTCCTCCGCATACTTTATTTTCATTTGTAAGTAAAGCCATGATCAAAACTGTTATGAGTTTCTCTTAAAATGTCTTCCTCCTATTTAAGATGATTAAAATGAAACAGAAAACCAGAAAAAAAAAATCACATTTTTAGTTCAACATTCTCCCTTGGCTTAGGGTAAAGAATGTGTTGTTCCAGGAGGATCCTCATCTTGCATCAATGTCGGGGAGCCCTGTCTTCTTTCTGGTATTCCAGAAATCGATGCTGTGTGTAGCCAGCGCCAAAAATCGTTTGGAAATACAATGACTTGTTGGATGAAAATGACCACAAGTAATTAAAAAGCAGGGCTACCAGAATACCTAATGAAAATCCAGTAAGACTGCCTGCCTTATCCAAACAAACATAAAATGATCCTATTTTCTGCTAGTTTTTCCTCTCACACGGAGAGCTTTATGTGGCTTTATGTTCAGCTGTGACAATGTGTGAAGCCATGGCCGAATGCTGAATGAATGCAGAGTTCAAGGGACTACTGCCCTTTTTTACAGACGAATCTGCTCAAATCACAGGGTTTATGAGACTCGCTAGCTACCGTGAGTCTGAGAGTTCGCTGGTTCCCCCACCTCGCTGCACCAGGAGCACCTTCTAGCAGCAGCAGTAACGATTCAATAAACTCAGTGATTATAAACTCTGATTGAGATTCGTGGAGTTTATGAGGCACTGTGCCACGAATTCCCATTCCCTATCTTGGTGAACCTCATTAAGAGGCAGTCTGATCCCCTTGTATACACAAGAGGATGAGGACTGGTGAGTGGCACCAGAGAGCCCAACCCAGAACTCAGGGCCACGTGGCTCTAAAGACTGTGTCCAGTTCTTCCACCAACGTCAATTCCATGCATTTGCATTCTGCAAGTGATTCTTTTCCCTTTAGTGTGTAAACTTGTCCTCTAAGGCAGCTGTCCCCTACCTTTTTGGCATCAGGGACTGGTTTAGTGGAAGACCATTTTTCCACAGGTGGCAGAGGGGTGGAGGGGACATGCAGTCAAACCTCACTGCTGATCAGCTCCAACCACAGATCATCAGGCATTAGATTCTCAGAAGGAGCACTCAACCTAGATCCCTCCCATGTGCAGTTCACAGTAGGTCTCCTGCTCCTATGAGAATACAATGCCTCAGCTGATCTGACAGCAGATGGAGTTCAGGTCATAATGTGAGCAGTGGGAGTGGTTGCAAATACAGATGAAGCTTCTTTTGCAGGCCCACTGGTCATTCACTTACTGCTGTGTGGCCTGGTGTGGCCTGGTTCCTAACAGGCCACAGACAGCTGGGGACCTCTGCTCTAAGGCAATCGTGGCACATACAATAAGAAAGAGGACTGTGCCAATACACATGTAACATTATTTCTGAAAAAAATTTTAATTTCTAGCGAACAGCTGTGTAGCAAAATGTAATATTTACTCTGAAATAAAATGCATGCTATAATAAAGTATATACATTTTTTTTTTTGAGTTGAAGTCTCACTCTAGACTGGAGTGCAGTGGCATGCTCCCAGCCACTGCAGCCTCGACCTGCTGGGCTCCGGCGATCCTCCTGCCTCAGCCTTCCAAGTAGCCGGAACTACAGGTGTGTAATACCATGCCCAGCTAGTTTTTGATTTATTATAGAGACGAGGTCTCGCCAAGTTGCCCAGGTAGTCTTGAATCCGCAGGCTCAGGCAATCCACTCGCCTCGGCCTCCCAAAGTGCTGAGATTACAGGCTGAGCCACCAAGCCCGGCCTTGTATCAACTTTTAAAAGGAGAAAAAGTAATGCAGTATTTTTGTGAAAGTGGACCAAGTCTGCTATGAGTGTGTTAGATAAAGTGTTATATAAATTACATTAAAACATTGCCCATTAATAATGACCATTTCTTATTAAGCACATATGGTGTTCCCAGGACTCTAAAAACATTTGTCACACATTTTTAAATTCAATATTGCTAATATCTCTAAAGCAAGTGTTATCCCACTTTACAGAGGAGAAAACTGATGTCCAAAGGCACCAAGAAAGTTGTCGGAGATATTCAGCTCCCAAGGGGCAGGCGCTCCACACTGATTGGCATAGGGATGATTTGGCCACTTCACCTTGCCACTCTGTTTTTCCCGCTATTAAAAATATATATATGAAGCACCGAGCATAGTTTTAAATGCTTTACATTTAAATAATATACCTCAGGTACCTACACTAATTATATTTCAGTCCTGAAAGTCTACTCTAATGGCTATTCACTGCTTAGTCCCAGCTTCCTCCTGAAGATAAAGGTAAAGGTGGAGACATAAAATCTTTCTGATCTTTTGTTTTTGTTAGATTAAATAACCATGCTACTTCTTAGTAGCTTAAATGCACAGAGGAGGTAAAATGTTTATAAATTGAGTCCCATTCATTTTATTTATTTATTTATTTATTTATTTTTTGAGTTGGAGTCTCACTCTGTCGCCCAGACTGGAGTGCAGTGGCCGCTCCCGGCCACCGCAGCCTCGACCTGCTGGGCTCCGGCGATCCTTCCGCCTCAACCTTCCAAGTAGCTGGAACTACAGGCACGCGCTACTATGCCCAGCTAATTTTTTGATTTATTGTAGAGATGAGGTCTTGCTTGCCCAGGCGGGTCTCGAACCCGCGGGCTCAGGCAATCCACTCACCTCAGCCTCCCAAAGGCGCGGGATTACAGGCTGAGCCACTGAGCCTGGCCCCATTCATTTTAAAGTTTCTTTTTTTACACCACTGAATGTAGATCTACCAAAATTGGCTGAAGTTTGATGAAATAAGGAAAGATTTTTTAAAAAGAACAGTAAGTAATGTAAGATTGTAGTTTCATTGTATTTCACTGCACAGAGAAGTTGGAAAGCAGAAATCACATGCTTTGTGTTGCTGTTTCTAGTAAAGCGCTCAGCTATGTACATAATAGGCGCTCACTAAAATGTTCACTGAGTTTAACTTAAATGCTAACCTTCTAGCACACCCTGTTATATTGTAAAGCCCCGGTGAAGACGTTAGATTAAAAAACTTGGGAGGTCAAGTCAAGAATGTTTATCAATTTGACATCATACTCAAAGCTCCTCCTTTGGACTGGAGATTGTGGTGCAATAGTACAAAAATGCACAGAAACTGTTAATTCACAACACATTAGAACTGGATTGTGCTTAGAACGCAAATAAGGTGTAAAAGGAAATCAATACAAGGCAGACTTTCACAGCAGAACCAGTAAGCTCACTTAAGAAAAATGAATAGTGTTGATCTCATTTGCCGAGAAACACCTAGAATTGCTTTCTATCTCTTGAAGAGCCCTTGGTACAGCAGTTGTTAAAACAACTAGTTCTTTGTCTCCAATAAACACGGAAAAGAACAGTTTATTTTTCCTTTCTAAGGATTCAGAATGAATTGTGGGATAAGTAATCTTCAAAACAAGACACGTAAGATGACAGACACCCATTTTCTGCAGCACATATTTTAATCTTTTTAGCACTTAGCACATCTTACACAAAATCATTTTCAAGTCTAGAATGGTACAAATAAGGCTGTGCTACAATTTGCACCTGAAATGCTATTTTTGGGTACAAGTGACAAGAAGCTCAGGAATGACTAATAAGTTCATTCCACCTTGCCCAGGCCCATTCCAGTTCTGTCTCTGAGCTCCCCAGAAGGAAAGCAACAGGCAGCAGGTACAGGCTCTGCTCCTTTTCAAGCTCTCTGACACCTGCCTCCACATTCTGCTCCCTCCCCTGGAATCTTTTGCCCTCCTCGAATCTTCCAAGCCCAAGGAAGAGTCACCAAACCCACTGGGAAGCCTTTCCTGACCTTCATTGTGCGTTCCATCCTTTCTTCTGGGGTCTGGCCTTGCAGTCCTCATTGCTGAGTGGTGAGTGGTGGTAATAACCCTCCTCCCCCAAGGATGGGACACCTGCAGAATGCTGTCCGGCTCTTGCCTGCCCAGCATAGCAGCAAACCTTGGTGAGAGCAGAGATCAAAGACTCTTGAAGGGATTCTAGTCTGACAAGTGTTCAGTCCTGGATGTGTCTTTGTCCCGAGATAAAAGAAAAAAAGAATCTTAAAACTTCACATAATGTATTATGAAAATGGCTTTGCTCACTTCTCCACCTCCCCACTCCTGCTGCCAAAAAGGAAAAAAAAAGTGAGCTCACTTAAGAGGTTCTCTAAGGATTAATACAACCTCAAACCCACATTAAAAAGCAACCTGATCAATACTTAAATAAACAACTACAGACATTGCTGGATGGGCAAAGCAAATCTTGCATTAGATCTGAAAACTCTGCCTTCAAAATACACTAAAATGGAATGTACTTTTTCTTTCTTATACTGTTCATATTTTCCTGTTAAAATGATACCACCTGCCTCTTTCTTGATTAACTTCGAAGCTTCTCATTCTTGTTCACTAAAGAAAAATGACTCCCTAAAGTGATGAGAAAGTTGGCTTTTAGAAAGAGCTTTTCTTTTTCTCAGTCTCTAGCTTTATTGTTGTTGCTTAGTGAGAAATAAAGCTTTGTGTTTTAACAAGAAATAGTATACTTTTTCTCGTGGTAAAAGGGTAGTTGCTGATGTTTAGTGCCTCATGGTCTCTCAAACGTTTGATTCTGGGCACAATCACCTTCAGTCTAAGAAGAGAAATATAGGAGTAATACAGGTTTCTACCCTGTCACCTGTGGGACCTCACGCTAGGTGGGGTGGACACCTTGTATTACCAGTCCTGCCCAGCATGTATCATTTGTCCCACTTAACAGATGGGGACACGGAGGTTTGAAAGGGTTCAGTGACTTTCCTAAAGCTGGTGAGCATAAGTAGCTCTTGTCTGCTATAAGTCTGTCTGTATTCTAAGCCTATGCCCTCATTCTGTTCTGGATGGTCATGGCGGTAAGGACGGAACAGGAGCTGGATTTGGACATCCGTCAGGAAGGAAGGAAGCCCTTACAATGCCAGCCTCCAGGCTGCTTTCATAGCAAAACTCTTTCCTATCGTGGTGATAGAGTCTGTGTATCCACTACAGGGAGAAGTCGTGGTTAGCAGTACTTGCTGTGCCAGAGGATGAAACCGGTGAGGGGAATTAGGGGCAAGAAGATGTTCTGAAAACTCTGTGAGAGGAGGCATTCATAAAATATTAAAAATAGGCCCAATGAATCCAACATGAGGCAGTGACAATAAAAGCTCTTTGTTTGGTGAGATTCTCCAAGGGGCTCTCAAAATGTCGTGACACTCTCCTTAGTAGAAAATAGGTATTTTAATATCTTTCTAAGGAAATTAGAATATCTTCTGAGCAACCCAAAATGAACAGTCTAATCATGGCTTGATTACATAAAAACCACACTATCTGTATGCAGCTTGAGCCTATCTCGGTTTGCCTACGAAAGAAAGGGCTTGGATCCTTCAGGCTGTGGAGAGCCATTCAATATGATAAAGACATCTCCTTACAAGTTCTACCTTCAGGGGAGCCACTCCAAAAGGGACACATTTAAACAAGTTCCTATAGAAAGATGAGCTGGAAAGCAGGACACCAGTAGTGTGTTCGTTTAGCAACGTGTTTCCTGAGCATGTACTATGTGTCAGGCAGTGATGACAATGAGTACATGGAACTCACATATATTGCAATACATAAATCAATATAATACGTGGAGTGATAAGCATAAGTGCTGGAAAGAAAAGCAGAGCAAGGATTTACTAAGGTGAGAATAATGGTTGATTTCCCCAAGAAGAGTTTCAGAAAATCAATTGGTGGGGTTTCAGGAGAGATGGAAAGAAAGTGGAGATGGTGAGTTTGGGTGGCTTGTTTCAAGAGTTCGAAGAGACAGTAATAGCTGGAGGTTGGCCAGCAGAGTCAAGAGAGGGCATTTATTTTACGATGGCAGAAATGGCAGCATGTTTGTATATTGATGGGGATGACACAACAGAGAGAAAAACGTACACGATGCAGGCAAGACTCCACCCCAATGCACTGAGAACGGGGATAAAAACATGAACCAAAACAGATGGAAAAAAATCACTTATAGGTATCAGAAGGTTGTATGGGATTTTTCATAACTAGTCTGTGATATCAAAAGAGACCTTTTTAAATGATGATGATTCCAAAGGGAACGGCTGGAGAAGAAAGCCACTGTGGGTGGGGGCACGTGCTTACACAAACCTTCGGAGCCCGAGGGTGGGCACAGGACTGAAAGCATGAAAAGAGACAGTGATACTGTTGTGGAAATATCCCTAGACACCAGCATATGAGCAATGACCTTCTGGTACAGATTATAAACTGTCACAGAGGCAAAACCTAATTGTGACAGGAGGCTGCAACTCTCTACTTGCTGGGAGCCTCCTGCTGTCAAAAGCAAATCATCTGATGAGTAATTCTGTTGTCTACAAGACAGAGGAAGAAAGTCTTGCTTCTGTGAATTTAAAGCTTATCAATGGGCAACCAGAGACCTTAGGGAAAACAGCTGAGGATTCATAGAGCACATAATCGCTAAGGAAGAGATTCAGTCATTTGACTTAGACTGTTCAAGTGCCACTACACACTGGGCGCTGTTCTAGCACTGCAGATATCGATGTGGATGACAAGACACAACTTCCTGCCCTCATGGCACATTCTGGCACTCACATACATTCCAGGGAAACAGACTGCACAACTCAATAGAGGTAGTGAGATTCCCATGGTGGAATCCCAAGGGAAAACGTGGAGTGTGCTCATAAGAAGGTTCTGGCATCAGACGATGTGCGTTCTCACCCTGCTCCACCATTTATCGTCACATGACCTTGAACAATCATCTCCCTAACCTTTGGGCTCCTCCCCATGCCATGGAGGTGATATGAGGGAGAATCACAGCACAGGGGCAATACAGGTAAGAGGTAGGAAGTCAATGTTCTTTTTAATGAACTGGAGAAAATACCGTTGGATGAAAGTCATAGCCTGTGGGGGAAATTTTCAGATTAATAGAAAAAAAAATTTGAGCAATTAAAACCATCCCAAACAGAATTTACTGCTTTGCAAAGAAGTGAGCTTTTTTTTTTTTTTAATCTCAGGAAAGGTTTGTGCAGAAGTAGGCTTACCATGTGTCCAAGAAATTTTGGAGGGGATTTCTGGAGCAGGTGAGAAGATGTGGCAGATGAATGTCAAGTTCCTTTCCAATATGTTCTATGTTTCTTTGAAATCTCTCTCACTACCTCGTTGAATTTAAAATTTTCAAAACAAGAAGCAAGAAACATGAAGACAGAAAAATATGAAGTCAGACCATGACGACAGAAGAAAAGTTTAAAGATCAACTGTATTAAGCATCAAAAGAATCATGGCAATATATTACAAAAGTAGCAAGAGTAATTTTGATACGCAGATTGAGTTAAAGAAGAGACAGTAAAAACGAGGAAGGTGTCAACAAAGTGGGCTGGATGAAAGAGAGAGGAAGGAAGAGGGCGCAGGACATACCATCACCACAAGCCATCAAGACCCTTCATGGGTGTGGTTCTGCCTTGTTAAACTGTCTGCTTCTCGTTCCCCTCATGGTTCCAGTAGCCATGTATGGGTGCTAGGGTGGATCTCCTATGTCCTTTATGTCCCTGGGCCTCTCGTACTTTTTCTACAGCATGTTTCTACACACTGTGTACAGTGCCTCCAGTAGTGCACAGATGCTAAGCCTGTCTGATGGGAGTTTCTGGGCTGGCCAAGGAAACCACTGGGCAGGAGGCATTAGCTGGGCTCAGAGATGATCTGCAAGGGAGCTGAAGGGCATTGCCGATGCTTGGAGGGCAGAAGCAGCCTCCATTGTCATCGAGAGTTGGACAGTTCTGTAACAAACTGTGCTTAAAAGGTCATATTATATTTGCATGTCACGTGACAATTTATTTTCGAGGTCATGTTATCCTTTAGAAGACATTTAGCCTGCAACTGCAGTTTAGTAATCAAGTCATTACATCCTCCAGCCAGGACCTGGTACACTTGAGGCAGGAGGCCACTGGCTCGGATCTGAGATGCTGCCAGAGACCACTGGGTGCAATGCCTGAATCTCTAAATCAATGCCCTGACTCATGGAATTTCCTTCCATTGGCTTATAAGGGATCGAACTCCTCTGTGACATTTTTCTTTCTTTATTGATTACTAGAGGGAGAATGCTGAATGCTTTTCTTTTGTTTCATAGCTTTTAAGTTAGAGGCTTTTAAACATTCGTCTATTTTACTTACTATGGTCTTCTGGGTCGCTCTCAGTGTTGTGTCTAGAACTCAAGGAGGTTGAGCCTTCTTGTGCCTAGAAGAATATCTAAAAAGACATTTCAGTAAATGAAGCCAATACACATATAAAGAGCCAGTTACTCCTTTTAGCAAGCTATAATTGACCATCAAAAGATAATTTATCCTAAGTAGACAATGAACAAAAGAAAAACATATATAAAAGTAATTGTCTATCCCAGAAAATGTTTCTGGTTTGGGGACAAAAAACTACTCAATATTCAACTTCTCATTTTTCAATACCAACTTTTTTAACCATTATGATAAACAGTAAACAGCACAAAGTGACCTACTTCCCATGACATCCAAGAAAAGTGATGTGTCATTCCAAAATCAATTTCTCCCACTTGCAGAGCAAAAGACAAATACTTCTAGGGTCATCCTTCTCTGACAAATGGGAAGGGCTCTTTTAATAAAAATTCCAAAAAAAAAAAAAAAAAGAGGTAATTTTTTTTTCCTGAAAAGTATCTACCAAATGCTTCCTCATGGCTGAACAATTTAACATAATCCGTGGGTTCAGCTTTCTGGTTGAAATTGCCATTTTATCGTAGACTGGGAATGTTCAAAACAGTGCCTCGCAGGGGACAAGGGAGTGAAGTGATATAAGGATCATAGTAATTTTTCAAAAGGTAGGATTATTTGAGAGTACTTGGTATAAGAACACTGCTAAAACCAAAGAAGACACCAACATTCCTAGTGGGTCATGGGGAAGGCGTGGGACTCCAAAAGCTGAGCAGATGCAGGACTCCCATTGGTCTATATATGAATCCTGCTGCTCTGTCTTCTAGCTCTGTGACTCTGGACACAGAAGTCTCCTCTACGTGCTTCCATCTTCCCATCTGTTAAGTGGGGAAAGTTGACAGCACCTTCCTCGAGGGTAGATGTGAAAGCTACACGGCACAAAGGCTGGAAGGCACTTACACACAGGGCCTGGGGAAACATTGAGATCCTCTGTGTAATCATGTTAGACAAGATAGGCAACAAAGAAGAAGGTATAAAAAAACTGTGCTAAACAAATATAAGAGCAAGAGGAAGGAAGAGAGATGGGTAATTTCCCATCAGTTAATTTCCAAACATATACAGAATTACTCCAAAATTTTTATGAAAAAGCAGAGGAATTCGAAGAGCCAAAACAACTCTGAAAAGGAAGAATAAAGTGTGAGGAGTCACTTTACTTGATTTCAAGACTCATCATATATATATAGTAGTCAAGACCGTGGTATTGCGGAGGGACAGACACATAAATCAATGGAACAGAATGGAGAACCCAGAAATATTCCAAAACAGATACAGCCAACTTATTTTTGACAAAGGTGCAAAAGCAATTCAACAAAGGAACGACAGACTTTTCAAAAAATGGTGCTGGAACAACTGAATACCCACCCATAGGCAAAAATATAAGTCTTGACCTCGTATCTTATATCTCATTCCTTATGTAAACGTTAACTCAGAAAAGATCATATACTTAGTTGCAAAATACAAAATTATACACTTTTTAGAATATAAAATATTTCTTTCAGGACCTGCAGTTCAATGAAGAGTTAATTAGACATGACATCAAAAGCATGACCTGTGAGAGGAAAAAAAAGCTAATCTGACTTATCAAAATTTAAACATTTTTTTCTTTGTGAGGGGCCCTGTTTCAAGGAAGGAAAGACAAGCAGCAGATTGGGGAAAATATTTACAAAATCTATATCTGACAAAAGACTCATATCTAGAATATACTAAGAATTCTCAAAACTCAACTTTTAAAAACCAGATTATCTAATTAGAAAATGAGCAAAAGACATTTCAACAAAGAGTGCATATAAAGGGCAAATAAATAAATATATAAAAAAAAATACAACATTATTAGCTATTAAGATCTATTGGGCAAGCCCGTTGGGTCCCCTTCCGCTGTGGGAGCTTTTCTGTCCTCTCAATAAATCCTGCTTTCTTAAAAAAAAAGAATGCATGCCGAGAAATTGGATCACTATATGCATTGGTAGTGGAAATGCAATACTGTAGAGCCACCCTGGAAAATATTTTGGTAGTTTCTTTAAAAACTAAACATACACTCACCATAGAACCCAGCAATCACACTTCTGGGTGTTTATTCAAGAGAAATGAAAACTATATCTACACAAAACCCTGAATATGGTTGTTTATAGTAGCTTTACTTGGGATAGTCTAAAACTGGAAAACACCAAAATGTCTCTTCAAAGACAAACCGTTAACTAAACTGTGATATATCTATGGGATAGTACTCAGGAATGAAAAGGAATGAATTATTGATGCGTGCAACGACTGGGATGCGTCTGAAGAACATTATGCTGCATGAAAAAAGCTAACGTCCAAAAGTCACAGACTGCATGATTCCATTTATAGAACATTCTCAAAATTAAAAAATTATAGAGATGGAGAACAGTTTGGTGCTTGTCAGGGGTAAGGACAAGGGATGATGAGTGTGCCTATAAAGGGCTGGTGCAAGGGAGGTGTCTGTGATGTGGAACAGAATCCTGATTCAGGTGGTGGCTGCACTAATCTACACATGTTATAAAATGAATGATACACACAGATTGTAACAGTGTCATTTTCCTGGCTTTGATATTGTACCGTAATTATATAAGATATAACCCCGTGGAGAGATAGTAGTTACACAGAACTTCTCTACTACCTTTGTAACTTCCTGTGAATCTACAATATCAAAATAAAAAGTTGTTTGTTTTTTTTTAAATCCTGGGTTGGGGGGAATACAATCTGCTCCCCCAAATAAATAATAATGAGTTTTAAAAAATACACAAGATTAAATTATAATAGCAATGAACATTTTTTGTCAGATTATACAAATATTTTATATGGAGAAATAGGCTTTCACATTTCTCATATTTTAATATTGAGAAAACAGGTTAGGATCAAACTTCAGCTTCAAAATCGGAAAGATGAGATTACGTTTCCTAAATTGCTCTAAAATTCTAAAATGAAATCCTTTTTTTGAAAAAAAGTCATTTTCCCTTATTACAGTTCAGAGTATGCCACAGATTGGAATATGCTATTTAAATAGTACTGAAGGCAGTACAGCACTATCATATAAAATTACTCATGCCTAGGACACAGGTTGAGAGTATATTAGATGACAAGATTAGAAACAAAAGAAATTGAATACATTCATAATGCTCTCTGAATTCGTCTCTCAGTATTTTCATGTAGAAATTCCATATAACCCACACAGAACAATTACAGCTTTCAATGATTTCTTACTCCAAATTGAAATGCTTTAATGTGTTTGATAAGACATTTTTCAAAAATCAGCTCCAAAAAATAAGCATCTTAGGCAGAATGAATTCCTTTCAAATTAGAAAGGAATGAATAATTTTTCTTTTTAAATTTCCCAGATCACTGTGATTTACTCAGAACAACAGTCAGAGACACCATATTTGACATTTTCTAAATCTTCCTCAGTCATTTTATGTTTTAAATGACCATTTTAATAAAGACATGTGCAAAGTGACTGGCAATGTTTCAAAAACCACATAGGCTTTGCAAGGTTAAGTTCCATTTATGTGTGAAAGTTTGCTCTAGCATCAGTGATGCAAACAAGGTGGCTTTCTCATCCTATAGCATCTCTCAGAAATGCACTAGGAAAGTTTAGGACGCATCTTCCTAGCTTCCATCTTTCTTCACATACATCACTAGCGTGTGGGCTATGACAGTGCCTCTGGGATTTCAGGGCTATAAAAAAAAAAAAAAAAGAAAGAAAAGTTCCAATGAAAAAAGTTTCATGTGCAGCATATAATGGAATCCCAATCTTTATTTATAACTAGCTTATTAAATCTGCTTGGCTTTGAGATGGAAATATTTCTGGCAGACTGTGCAACCCCAAGAACGGATCTACCAGCACTCCTCTTAGCAATGGTCCACTGTGCTTTGTTATCAAGGAAGCTGAGGGCTTCCCAATTTCATAGTCATAAGGAACATTAAGAGCTCCATCTAGTCCAATTGATTTTAGGGTGGGTTGATCGAATCATCACAATGAATCCAGTACTGAAGGTTCTGCCAGTATACGTGACCTCTAATTGGTAGAATGAAGGCCAATCCTAACTATTTGATCTATAGAACAGTAAGGTGTTACTGGGGAACTCGGCCTTCTCTTTTGTGTCCTCTGCTAGGTTGACAGGCACTCTTATTAAATAACCAGGGACCTCCCAAATAAGAAACTGAAATAGATAACAGGGAGAATGAGGTAAGACAGATTCTCAGGGATATAAAAGAAGATATAAAATTAAGAGGACCTTTGTCCTACATGGATGTCTTACCGTCTTCGTTTGCAAAGAATTCAAAAAACACATTTTCCATATAAATAGAACAAAGTTGAATTCCTGTAACAAACACTCTTAATTAACTTAGAAATCTGCTTTTATTTTGTCTTCCAAAGAAGTCTGAATAGCAAAAAACTGCATCTCAGAATTTACAATCAGGACAACTATAAAAAACAAGTCTGGCACAGCTGACAAATCATGGCAGAAGCCATGATTAATCAAATAATGCATATTTACTATCAGTGTGTAAAATCTTTATCATATCAAGTTAATGTATGACAGAATTTAACATTTTTCTGCAAAATGGGTAAGGACTGTAGCATCATATACAGAATATTAGCTAAAGAGCCTGACTGCTATCATTTAAATAATGCAAAATATGTATAAACAGAATGATTTTTTAAAAACCTGAATGATATTTCTGGTTTAAAATGGTGGCAAAACTTCTTCGGTTTATCTCTTTTCATTCTCAAATCTCTGTTAAAATAAGAATAAAATAATAAAAAAAGGCAGAAGAACAAGAGACATACAAAATGGATGGACCAGTTGGAACTAACCTAACAAAGCAGCGGAATGAGGCAAGAGACCATGAAAAGCGAGTGCTTTTGCCTGGTGCCCTCCCCGCTAACAAAGAGGCAGCACCTTGGGGCAGGAGAGGCCTAGAGTGCCAGGTGGGAAACACGCTGAAAAATGGCACCTGGGAAGCTCCAAATATAGCTGTGGTGGCCTCCAAGACCCCACCCTAACATGGCAATGAGACAAGTGCCCCACACCACCTGCCACCTCTGCCAGTGCCCGGGGGTTCCAGGTGGGCAGGAGCGGGATGAAAACGGGAGGCCTAAGGTAAAGGGAACATGCAGAGGGGTGGGGCCTTCAGCTGCCTCCTCTGCTGAGCTCTCACAAGGCCAGGAGCAGGGCACAGGACACTTTCCAGGAAGAAATGTTTGTTCCCTCTGAGGAAACTGATCATCCCTGGAAGGCACGGTTTTCGGGGAGAGAGACCCATACTGAAGTAAGAGGTTCCAACGTAGAAAAAGTCGGCTCAGCATATGATTTCATACAGCCGATTTCCTCGATCAGCAACTCCCAGCTTTACATGCTAAGATTCCAATCTGATTTTTAGGAACTCCCTTTTAAGTGTTAATGGGCAGCCAAGCCTCTCACAGGAAAGCCAGAGATCCAAATAATCAAACACGAAAAACAGAGACCTGAAGGAAAACAAGATTTTCAAAGGACATTTGAAGAGAACTTCAAAAAGCCTAGGAAATCGTCTAGAGAAATAAGTGAAATTACTGCAGCCCTAAAATAAAAACCAAATGTTCTTTTTAAAAGGCAACATAAAAGGAAAAATAAGCTCTGGAAATTAAACATATAATTGAAATAAACAGATTCAATAGGAGGGTTTGAAGAAAAATTCCCAGAAAGAAGAATAAAATGACAAAAGTTAGAAAATAGAAAAGTGATAAAAATTAGAGGATCAATCCAGCAGTTACAATATTCAAGTAATAAAAATTACAGGCAAAGAGAAGAGTGAATATTGAAGGAGAAAATTTATTTAAGAAATAATATTTAGGCTGGGTTCGGTGGCTCAGTGTGTAATCTCAGTACTCTGGGAGGCCGAGCCCAGTGGATTGTCTGAGCCTGCGGGTTCGAGACCCGCCTGGGCAACTTGGCGAGACCTCATCTCTACAATAAATCAAAAAATAGCCGGGCGTGGTAGTGCGCGCCTGTAGTTCCAGCTACTTGGAAGGCTGAGGTGGAAGGATCGCCGGAGCCCAGCAGGTTGAGGCTGTGGTGGCTGGGAGTGGCCACCTGCACTCCAGTCTGGGCGACAGAGTGAGACTCCAACTCAAAAAAAAAAAAAAGGAATAATATTTAAAAGTTAGTTACACAGAAGGATACAGGCACCTAGGGCCAAAACGCCAGTCCAAAGAATAAAGAAACAAACAAACAAAATCCACAGTAAGGCAGGTCACTGTAAAAGGGCAGAATGACAGGGATACAGAAAAGATTTTTTAAAAAGGCTTTAGAGAAAAACAGGACACATACAGAAATCAAATGGTGCTATCCTTAAGAGCAGCACTTTATGTCTTCACAGTTGAGGGAAATGATTTCTTTTTGAAGGAAAATGATTATTAACCTTCAGTTTTATGCTCTGACAATCCTTGTTCAAGCACAAGGATAGAAAAAAGATACTTGTAGACATGTAGGGATTCAAAAATATACCTCCCAGGCACTTTTGCTTAGGAGGCTTACAGAGGTTGTGCTTCAAGGAAGATGAGGGAATACACGTAGGATGAAAAAGACAGCCCACCCGGAAGAGCAGCCAAAGGCAGTCCTGTAGCAGGATGTAAATGAGGAGTCAGAGAGCAACAGCTGTGAGCATCTTTGAGAGCAAATGGCCCCCAAATCATCCTAGGAGTAGAGATTCAGGAAAGAAGCATGTAGAGGCATATGTGAAATATCGTTCAAAGGCAGATGGTGGAAATGCTGGAATATTTGGGGGGGAAAAGGGAACTCCAGGTTTATTAGAAAATAAGACAAAGGATAAAAAGAAGGTCATTAACTCTGAAAAAGGACTTTTTTCTATGAGGAGGTATGGTTATAGTACACGAACGACACAGAATGTGTAGTTATATTACATTGTCATAATAAGATTAACTTAAAAGTAAACTAATTATAAAGACCCTAAACTTTACGCAATTTCTGCCATCTGGCATATTCCCTGGGAAATGCAAGGGGAAAAACAATATAAAAATAAGATGGGTTTAAAACATTACTATGGTTTTTGCATACAGTACAGATTAAGTTTTAGAGATTCAAAATTTTATAAATGAAGCATTCTCATATGGATGCTTGGAATCGGGCATTCCAATGTGGACTAAAACCCAAATACATTTCTTTACTTCAATGAACTCTATCAGACTTCTCAGGCCATATGAGAATGCATCAAAGGCATGATTATGCTGTTATATCATTTAGGATGCATCTACGGTGGGTGCACATGGGCAAAGGACATAACAAGTCGCTGGCTTCCCTGCTTGGTTGGCACTTCCCCAGTCCTGGCAGCACGCAGCATCTGGACTCTCATCACTCCTCAGCCTATGGCAGTGCTGATTTTTCTAAATAAACTTGCTACCAGCTGAAATCTACATTTAGTGTCTGTCTTCTAAACTAGAAGCAAGCTCCATGAGGGCATTCCAGTGCTTGTTATTCACCCTTGTATCCCCATTAGATCCAAATATTCAGATGCCTGAAAAAAACAAAGGTATAACTCAAGGGGAGAAGCATGTTTCTTCTAAGTCCCTGAAGCAGCTTTACTTTGAGAAGCAGTTTCATCTTCAGCATCCCTCAAATCGGTGTTTCTTCTGCGGGCTCAACTCACCACTAACCTGCAAGCTCCCGCCTCATGTGGAGTTGGTTGGCTGCTGGTCGGATTCTGATTCCAGGCAACTACAGGGTTTCCAGTAACTATTGCTTGTCCTCCCAGTCTGAGATCTAGCCCCATTCTTGTTTCCTCACCTTGGGAATTTCATGGGCCTCAACGGCACGTACTTAAAATGCAAGTTTCTTTATAACACAGGTCTAGGGTAATAAATCAAAACCTTAACAATATGGGCTGGGAGTCCCATCCTCTGAGCTCTTGAGCACTTATCCTTATCTGCAGTGGAGGGGCTGCCTCTTCTTGGATGGGATCCAGCAATCTGTAACCTCATGCTCCAACCCAAAAATAAATTCAGAGAAAGATGTCCACCTGTTGAAACACCACTTCCTCAAATGCCCTGCCTGGAATTTCTCCTGGTAGATAAAGGCTATCTGTGGAGTTATTCTCTTATTCTTCCATCCCCCATTATTCTTCAGTATTACACAGTCTACAGGATACTTCAGGCAAGAAAAGCTAGACAGGAAGGTGAAAACATGACACATAAAAAAGATTTCCTAAAGCAAGATACCAATCTTATTAAGAAAGCAGTATGCTGTGTTCCAAGTATTTGATATAATGATGAAACATTTATGTGCAAATATAGTTTGTGTACCTTTCTATATTTGTTCTAGTCACGCACCTTTCCTCACCTCTTCACTCTAGTCAGAAACCACATGCCCTTGTGGAAGGTGTCCTCAGAGTCACTGAGTCAGGGACACAAGTCTGGAATGTACAAATGTTGACTGAAAGTATGAACTTGGAAGTCAGACAGACCTTGACTTGACCCTGGGCTCTGTGGCTTACAGGCTGCATGTCCCAGAAGCAGGTTATTTACCCAATCCTGTGTCTTGGCTTCTTAACAGCAAAGGAATGATAATCATAACCGACCTTTCCAGATTGCTAGGATGATACAACCTTCACCAAGCTCTTAGCAGGATGCTGGGCATAGTAAAAAATTGGAGCTTCCAGAGTGGTCACCTACTCTCCTTCCACAGGCCAGCCTGGGAAGCAGTAAGACCCAGAAGAATCTCTGTGGTTAGTGGGAAGAACTGAAGCCATCAGAAGGGACTGAATACATCCTGTGGCAATTGCGACAAGACTACAAGGACCCATAAGAAAAGGAAAATAATATTTAAATCAATTTCACAAAATCTTGCCATGGAACAAAGTTATTTGGAGTATTAGATCGTCAGTCACAATGATAAATACATACCACTCTTTCCCTCTGCTGCGGTCTGAATGTTTCTTCTTTCCCTCCCCAACCATGCCAAATTCATAGGTTGAAACCTAACTCCCAATACAATAGTATTAAGAGGCACCCTTGGCCGGGCTCGGTGGCTCAGCCTGTAATCCCAGCACTTTGGGAGGCTGAGGCAAGTGGATTGCCTGAGCCCGCGGGTTTGAGACCAGCCCGGGCAACTTGGCAAAACCTCATCTCTACAATAAATCAAAAATTATCCAGGCGTGGTAGCACACGCCTGTAGTTATGGCTACTTGGAAGGCTGAGGTAGAAGGATCGCCGCAGCCCAGCAGGTGGATGCTGGGGTGGCTGTGTGAGTGTGTCACTGCACTCCAGCCTGGGCAACAGAGTGAGATTCCACCTCACAACAAAACAAAACAAAACAAAACAAACAAAAAAAAGAGGTGCCCTTATAAAAGAGGCTTGAAGGGGTGTGTTTGCCCCTTCTGCCATGCGAGGACACAGCAAGAAGGTGTCATTGATGAAGCAGAGAGCCCTCACCAGACACCAGATATGCTGTGCCTTGATCTTGAACTTCCTGGCCTCCAGAAGCAGCTCAAACTGAATAAGACACCCCCAAACTCAAATTAAGAGAAAATAAATTGATAGAGAAGAAAAGTGAAGGCATGCACACTAATGTTTCAGCGGTGTTGCCTGCTTTTGGTTAGCTCCATCCTAGATTTCATTTCAGCCACTCTGAGTTAGTGGGAACGTGGACGGCCACTTAGCAGAGCGTTTGTTTTTTGGTTTCTAAAGGATACCATTATCCCATTTGTTCAGAAAAATCATGAATAATATTAATTCTGAATGTTTAAAGTAATATATAAGAATAATGTCTGTAGGCAATGTTAAAATGAGAATCTAAAAATGAGGGTGTAAGGCTAGCAGCACAAATATGGTTGAGTGGTTTTTTAAAATTTATCATTATGATTACTGTTATTTGTTTTAGGATGGCAAAGGGAAACAGTTTTCCCCAGGCTGAAACAAACTAACATCTGAAGTTATATCTGTAAAAAGGGGGTACTTTTCAAACACTGCTTTTATGGTTCAAAAGGGAATTTTGGGAGTTTTTAACATGTAAGTGGTCTGGAAGATGCTCATGATGAAACGTCATCATGGAATTGTGGTAGCAGCCTGGCTCCCAGTACCACAGCCTCGGTGTCATCAGCAATGAAGCCTTCTGCCTAAGTTAGCCCAAAGAAACGTCTCACTATCTCACCACTAATCTTCTGAGAAGCACCCTAATCTGACATTCAGTTTCCCCCAGAACCTAAAAAAAAAAAAAAAAAAAAAAAAAAAAAAAAGGACGCATTTTGGGATGGGAAGAGTAAGATCTGAATGCCCTGAAACGTAGCTAGTTTCCATTCTGGTGGTCAGTAAGTCCACAGAGCAAGTCACTCTTGTGATTTGACTGATGCTTGCTTCTTAGTTTTATCAATCTGCACTGCTGACTAGCCAGGACTGGCACTTCTGGGACAGAACATGCTCATTCATCAAATGTATGGAAAATGATGTCACAAAACAAGGTCACTGGAGAGAGCAGGAAACGGAAAAGGAATACATCAAATTAAGTCCCGCGGGATTATGAAAATGGCACTATTACCAACGAAGAGGTTACTGACAACTGGGTAAACATTTTTAAAACTTAAAGCTAATGACATTTGTGTACACAGGATCTATCTGTTCACATCTGAACACCTTACTCTAGAATCTTTCTGGTACTTTTCGGAAGCCAAGAGATTTCACACGATTGCATAATTATCTATAGATATTTTTATTTGCATTTAAAAAATGCTATCCTGTATTTAATCTCTTTTAGTTTTCTGAAGGAGGTTAACAGAGAACCTAAGTCTCTATTAAGTTTAATGCAGATTAACTAAGGAAATTGAAAAAAATGCCTTATGGTTATAGACTATGTTTATTAATATACACATTCATTAGGTGCATACTACATAATAATAATGATTATAGAAATAACACTCAGAGAGTGCTTCCTATGTACCAAAACTGTTCTAAGGTGCTTTACAAATATTACCACATTAACTCTAACAATGATTCTAAGAAGCAGGGGTTATTACTACCCTTCATTTTACAAATGAAAAAAATGAGGCCCCAAGATGCTAAGACATTTGAAAATTTGCCCAGGAAAATGCTTTCTGTACCTCAGCTAGAACACAGTACAGCTAGAATTTGAACAAAGCAACTTGGCTCCATGTTAGATGTTTCCATGATCATCTTTTGGCCAAGGAAAAAATTGGAGGTGCTAAGAGGAAAAGACCTCCCCCAAATTTACCAATTTGCTCTTGGCAGTAGTTCTGTGGCTCTATGCTTATATACAAAAGCTGAGGTCTCTGAAGCTTTCCCTGCAAAGTTTTCTCTGTCTCTTTTCTTGAATGATGGCTCATGGATTATCCCACTGGAGAGTAAACTTGAACAAAGTATGATTTGTTCTTGTATCTGTGACTAGCTGCCACCAAGAAAGTACCACATGGAATCACATCAATCCTTCTTAGGTAGCTCAGCTTGCCTTCTGCTGTGCTAGACTTAGAAAATAACTTTACTTAGACTCCCTAGTTGGTTTACCTAATATTGACTTTACCCTCACACAGGTTAAGGAACTCTGAACAGGGCTGCACAAAAATGCTATAAAATAAACCTGCCACAAGAGAGGCTATTTGCTTTCAGCCACCCAATGAGGCCCTGAGATATGAACTCTTAGTCTTCTCTCACAGATGTTTCTTCAGGTCTTGAGGGAGCAGTGAGGCTTTCAATCCTGGAGGCGGCCCCCAAATGGTATGTGCATCGTGTTAAGAAGCTTGAAATGGTTTTGAGTTAAACCAATCCTGATGCTGTACAATCAGTTCTGTCTACCAGCCTCTGGGATTGAGATATATAAGCCTGGAATGGAATAC
The DNA here is from genome assembly GCA_963574415.1 of Tarsius wallacei. Classification (NCBI taxonomy): domain Eukaryota; kingdom Metazoa; phylum Chordata; class Mammalia; order Primates; family Tarsiidae; genus Tarsius; species Tarsius wallacei. The sequence continues at coordinate 38,830 of CAUYQG010082660.1, forward strand.
GTTCAAGAGAAAAACAAATAGGGCAATTTACTTGTCTTTTTCTTATCTCTTCCGAGAAGCCAAATGTTCATTCATTCATTCACAATCTGTAGGTTTACTATCACTCACATTCAAATTTCAGTGTCTGGGAGGGATAAGACTCCCAGTGCCCTTTAAATAGGTTTATTCCAATGATGGGTCACAAAAGTACTAAAAGTATTTAGAATTATATCTGGTCTGAATTTTAGGGTTGGCACATTTGTACACTGAATAGGTAACTTAGTGCCTTCTATATTCAGGCATTGTTCTAGCTGCCAAGCAGGAAGGGTCTCATTCAAGAGGGGACACCTGAGCAGTTTTGAAGGAGGCAAAGAAGTAATCATGGAGGTGTTGGGGAAAGTACAAGAGCAGAGGCCTGGAGGCACCAGTGTAGCTGTCATGAATGGTGGTTGGGGAGTGAGGTGGACACAAACCTGTCAAGGACCATGGCTATCTTCGTGTAGAATGGGACTCTTCTGCGTGGTTTTGGCCCCAAGAGAAAGGGCTCAGACTCATGAGTTAGAGGGACCTCTGGATGCTCTGTTGGGATTAGACTACAGAAGGCCTGAACGGAAGCAGGGGACAGCTAGCTGGCTTTTGCAATGACTTAAGGGGTCTGAACCAAGGTGGTAGTGGTGAGAACTGGCCGTTTTCCAAATATATATTAGAAGTGAAGCCCGTAGGATTACCATGCACCTACTTATTTATTATGTCTTCCCTACTAGTATTTCCATTTCTTTGGAGCAGCCTTGGCCTGTTTTGTGTTCTGCATTCCCAGCACTGATACATCAAGTTTACAAATAGCTGTTAAGTAAGCAAATGAATCTTCTAGAGTTCAAAATGCTTCCAGGTGGCTGAGTTAGGACTCAAGCCCAGGGCTTTTTGACTTCCAAGTCCCAGTACATAATCTATAAACTATGCTATCCTGTGTTTGCTAACACTACCTTTAAACAAAAATCAGAAATAAGGTGTTTTTTCCCCTTCTGGTCCAAGTTATACTCAGCATAATACATTTCCCAACATTTGAATAAGGTATACTTTATCACTAGTGATCTGCTGTGCAGTACTGACATCTAGAAGATAAAGGTCAGTCCCAGAAGCTCTTATATACCTCAATATGACTCTAATTCTGCTTTTGGTGTTTGTGTGTGTATAGAATTCATTGTCTGGGAAAGATGATATATAAATAGTGTTTTTGTTTTGTTTTATTTTTTTGAGTTGGAATCTCACTCCGTCGCTCAGGCTGGAGTGCAGTGGCACGCTCACGGCCACCCAGCGTCGACCTGCAGGGCTCTGGTCATCCTTCTGCCTCAGCCTTCCAAGTAGCCAGAATTACAGGCACATGCTACCATGCCCAGCTAACTTTTGATGTATTGTAGAGACAAAGTCTCACCAAGTAGCCTGGGCTGGTCTTGAACCAGTGGGCTCAGGCAATCCACTCACCTCAGCCTGCCAAAGTGCTGGGATTACAGGCTGAGCCACCGAGCCCGGCCTATCAATAGTGTTTTTTAGTTTGAAAAAGTACATGTGAGGCGAATTGCCTTTTGAAGTTCTAAGGAAAATGAAAAATTAGCCAAGGAAAGCAGTCTTTAAGAAACTGGCCAGGATAGGGCACAAGCCAAAGGGCAATGGAATATTTTAGAAAATAGTCTTGATGAGTCACAGAATCTGAGGGAAGTGGATTTGCCTAGAATTTTAAGTGATTCAACTAAAATTAAAAATCAACAACAACCAACTTTCTAACAGAGAGGAACCAATAACCCCAAAGAAGTCGGGTATTCTAGAGGTCTGATTCCAAAGAAGACCATCACCCTCACTGCCTTTCATTAGACAGTGATACAACACAGGGTGGAGACAAACCCACTGGGTTTAACGTGATGAACTGAATGTCCTTCAGTAGTTACTCAAATTCTCTGTGTCTCATTTCCTCGTCTATAAGAAGATAAACTATCACTTGCCTCCCAAGATTAAGTTAGGACTAAATGCATTAATGCATGGTCCATGTTTAGGACAGTGCCTGGCTCTCACTGACAATTAACCCTACTGAACTCCTGCACCTTCACCTAGTAATTTGGTCTCTCACCTTGGCACCAGCAAATATGTCTAAATTCTCTCCAATTTGTTCAGATAACTGAGAAGGGAAATCCCTTTTTGGTGTTTGAATCTAGATAGAGAAGCCTTGCATCATATGCCTGAGGTTCACGAGATGTGGACTAGGAGTAGCATTATCACCAACTCAGAGCTACCCTGGCTAGTGTGAAGTTGGCTGTGATGAAGAGCCCAAGGTGGGACATATACACTTGGGAATGCCCATATGTATTTTTGAGTGCTATATACAACGATAGCTTTTATAGAAAGTTCTGGACATTCATGGCAATGTTATTTGTTCTTATATTATTACCAGACTAATTATTCAAATTAAATCTCTTTGACGCTTGAGGAATAGCAACTATGGCTTCCAGGAATAACTCTCTCAGACCAGAATAAGGCCTATCCACGGACAGGGAGACAAGTTATCGACAGAATCTATCAGGACTTCGGTTTTAGCTCACATCATAGGGATAAGCTGGGAAAATAATGTCTCCCTGTACAAATATTGGCCCTTGAGTGATTAGTCTTTCTCTTCTTAAGGGACAGGGCACACTCATGAAAGACCCAGAGGTAAGGCTGGAGCAAACTTATTAAGTATACAGATGAGACTACTGGCAGGGCAGTTATGAGTTACTTTAAAACAAAGATTACCAAAATAAAGGGACAAGGGGCTATGAGTGAGCACGAGACTTTGAAATAAATAACAAAACACCAAGAAGTCACTTATCCTTTGACATTTATCTTCTTTCTTTGCTTTAGAAAGTCTTAGCAAAGACATGGATCTAATAAAGTATAGAAATAAAAATCTATGACGTGCCATCAAAGATCTGTGTCCAGTAGACACTTCTTTATTCACAAAATCACTCTCAATCAGATATTTGTTTATTTATTGTTATGGTCCTAATGTGTCTCCTCAAACTTCACATACCGAAATCTAATTTTCAACGTGATGGTATTTGGGGGTGGGGGCCTTTGGGAGGTGATTCGGTCATAAGGGCAGAGTCCCTGTGAATGGAAGTAGAGCCCTTATAAGGGGCTGAAGAGAAAAGAGTTCCTCCCTTCCACCATGAGAGGACACAGTGAAAAGAAGTCCATTTGTGAGCTAGGAAGTAAACCCTCACCAGACACTATATCTGCTGGTAAACTGGTCTTGGACTCCCTAGCCTCTAGGACTGCATAAAATAAACTGTTGTTTAAGCTACTCAGGTAAGATATTTTGTTATAGCGGACTAAGACATGGACTAAGACATTTATTTTGCAGAGAACCTTAAAAGACATGGACTAAGACATTTATTTTGCAGATAACCTTAAAAGATTTCTTAAAATCATAAAGCCAGGTAATATTTCCTTGAGGGATGTTGTTAAGAATATATTGCTAGAAATTGCTCCCGGGAGCATTTAAATGGGAACAGCACTCATCTGGAACAGAACTGGATGGGGCCTGTGGGCTGTATGCCAACAGGGTGGAGCCACAAATCCACCAGGGGAGCCCAGGGACCTGGCCCTTGGAGCCCTCAGCCCTACCTTGCACTGTGCAAAATTTAAAGCACCACACAGACGAGTTTAGATGCAATGTGAATGGGAGTTGTTACTAACGATACAAACAAATGTTCAAGGTACAGATTGCAATGACTCAGGTGTTGGCAGTACAGCTTTATACAAGGTAATACTCATGATTTTTCAAACAAAAATAAGTTAAACATACTTGTAAAAATTATTAAGTAAGTTGCTGATGTGAAGCACTAATTTTAAACTTGAATACTGTTATAATTTTAAATTGTGCTAAAAACAACTAAAACAAGATTATATATATTACCATTGGCCTTTTCCTTGAGGTATCATTAACTCAAACTATGAAAACCCATGGGTGAATTTATTTCACTTATGTCAGTTAGGTAAGACATGGAAAGTACCTAGCCCAATGCCAGGCCTAAACTAGGTGCTAGGTGCTAAGTGAATGGGAGAGAGAATACAGCATTAATCCCTCAACTACTTCCTACTGCTATGAAGAAGGGGCTTGTGCACCCTTGGGGGGACCTAGAAAACAGCAGGTTATGTCTTGTCAATCATTCACTACAGATTTACATAAGGATTGAAACCATCTGTTTAAATCAGCACTTCTGATGGACTCTTTTAAAAGTCGTTTATGTACTTGCATGTCTTCGTTTATTAACAATCTGGGGCTATATTTAATTTCTATAATGCATATAAACACAGTCTATAGCTTTAGATTTCCAGTTTTCCATACGGAACAAGGCTCTTAGCTATTGTTTTGTCATTATTCGCATGTCCAGATGTTCCCCGACCTCTTCACAATTCCTGCTTTGAATCTACTGAGTTAAAAAAACATCAGACTTTTAAAAAGTCACACTAAGCATAAATAATAAAGTATGTGTGAAAATTTAGGAGTGAAGAGCACACATTCATGCCATCATATGGAGAGAGCCGTTTTCTAAAATGAGAATTATTTGTTTAAATATACAGGTAGATGAGGGTAGCACTTGTACAAAATAAATGTGCACATTTAGAAGTCTGTTGTATGTTTGGAAAAAGATGCACAGGCTTGACCATAAATACAAAACATAAATTCATTTTTGTAAGTATTAATTCATTCGCATTATTCAGGAGTTCAATATTTTTCCTAACATAAAACTTATGAACTGCTATAATCAAGTAACAATATACAATCAAGTCAGTTTTACAGAATTAAGAACAATACTATCCACAGCAAAGCACAGTTCCCAAATAACATTTAGAAGATTTTGTCTGCCTTACTATAATTTGGAATTTATTCTCCTATAACACATTCAATTGCTATTTAAAGATAAATCTTATATTTGAGGAATAATGACTATTAATATTTCCCATTCTGTGTCTCTCCTTTAAAGTATCTGGCACAATTTCACATCGTTGCTCAAATGACAAATTAAATGCCTCCGATTACTGATATAAATAATTATAAATATGTACACCCTATTGATCTACATTTGAAAGAAAAAAGGCAGTATAATAATTGGCCAATAACAGTTGACATCAATTTCTGAAACAATGTTTCTAGAAAAAAAGAATCCTTAGCCAAGGGCTCTGATTTATGGAAAATAATAAAATAATAAGACAAAGAATGCCACTAGAAAAGATATCCTTGAAATAATGTTACTTAAAACTGAATTAAAATTTCATCACACATTAATTAGTATAAAGTTTGTTTTTTTTTACCACATGATTGTAACACACACCTTCTGAGTCATTTTAATTAGTCATCAATTCTCCAAAGAAATTAAAACAAATTTTTTTTTTTTTTGAGTTGGAGTCTCACTCTGTCACCCAGGCTGGAGTGCAGTAGCCGCTCCTGGCCACTGCAGCCTCGACCTGCTGGGCTCTGGCGATCCTTCCGCCTCAGCCTTCCGAGTAGCTGGAACTACAGGCGCGCGCTACCACGCCCAGCTGATTTTTTTTAATTTATTGTAGAGATGAGGTCTCGCCAAGTTGCCCAGGCGGGTCTCGAACCCGCAGGCTCAGGCAATCCACTCACCTCAGCCTCCCAAAGGCACGGGATTACAGGCTGAGCCACCGAGCCTGGCTAGAAATTTAAATTTTAAATGTCTTAAAAAAAAGTTTATTTTCTTTTTCTCCTTTACAATTTGAAATGCAGAATAATGTCATAAGTAAATTCTTCTCTGTATAAGCGCAGACTCCTTTCTCCTTTTTCTAATCATAGCATTTAGCAATACTTTCTGGTTTGGGACACATTAGACTACTAAGTACATATCCCTATGCAACTCTCCACAATGAGAATGATGATATAGTCATCTGCCTTGGAGGAATTCTTAAATAAATAATTCTAAACAGTCTGAGTATTTAAAAAACGGATATTAAATAGATAGCAGGCTAAATCTCTACTATCCTCACCAGCTCCAAGTCACAGATTACTTCTTTTGGGTGAAAGCTTCAGGTCTTTGCGGTGTCCCGTATCTCAGATTTTCAGTTAAAGTCGTGTGTAGATGGTGACTGAAGAGAAGAATCATCATAGTAAACACAGGGCAGGGTGTTCTGAATTGTCCATTTGTTCCTGTCTCTGAGTCACTCACTTCAGACCGAATCAGTAGGTTGAGTCAGTCACAGTAAACTGCTCTCTCCAGGCGCAACACAGCACAGTCCCATAGTAAATCAGTTGCACAGAAAGGCAGGTTAATGACAGGAAAGCAGTAGGGTGTTATTTAGTACAAGGGTTAACAAATTACCATGGACTGATGGCTCTGGCCACCCCACAGCCCTCTGCGTTTCTGATGTCACTGGGAATGCCTGCTGGCTGTTTGGATGCCCCATCGGTGTCCCAGGCACCTTGCCACTGTCCAGGATTCCTGACCTCATTTCCCTGTCAGTCCTCTTCAGCTGTGGCAGTGGAGCACAGCATTGTGGAGGAGTACAAGCCACACTTGACAACCGACAAGCCCTCCTCCCCAAACTGCCCTCACACACCTCCTGGCCAGTTAGCGCCCCCGCCCCAACCTCCGTCAAAAAAGCCTGTGTAGCATTACTAAGATAGGAAAACAAAATCATCATTTTTGGGTAGAAACGGTTACTGTGCCTTTCCTTAAAACCAATAAGTAAATTAAGCCCCGGAGTCTTTAAGAGTTCTATTTACATAGACTCTAACCATGGTCAAGTTTGTACAGCAGAAAACTATTCCTGCAAATGTTACGTTAAGTTTGTAAAATTGGATTCTTACTCTGTAGCTAGTTGGTAACTAGTTAAAAACTCCACTCATTCGCTCATTTGGTCCTTTGAAATAAAGATTTATTTATGTCACAAGGGCTGCAGGCCAAGCATGGGGCTGGACCCTTGGGGTGGGATTGGAAGTAATAAACAGATAAGACACAGAAGGGCTTAGAGTCTAGTGTGGAAGATAAAAACAAAAGCTGCAGGCAATAATAATGCAATATGTGATGTGTCACCAAAGAGGTAAAAGGGGAAAAGTGTCCCAATCCAAACTGTGCTAGCTAACCCTAAGCAAGGCAGTTCTGTTTCCTCACCTACTGGAGTCTGTCGTAAGGTTGAACAAGGTTGTTGGGCGTGCTGAAATTGTGCTTGTCAAGTGCCTTTCCATAAAGGGCACACAACCAACAGGAGGCACCATGGTTGTAATTAATGACTTACTCCTGGAATCTAAGTGAAAAAGTAGTGAAATTCCTGAGAAGGGTGGGAAATAATTCTTCAATATTTCACCCGCTAGTTTACAAAATGGCAAAGTGGGAGAAGGGACAGACACTCAGGGCAGAAGCAGCCATCTGGGCCAAGTTGGGACCCATCAACAGCCAAGTCAGGGAGGGTGGGAATTTATCGCTCTTGGGTGAAAGGGGAGGAACGGGAACGGGGGTCTGGAGGGCTGTTCTGTGGCTGGCTGTGCGCCTAGAATCACCTAGAGCTTCCAGGCCAGTACCCTAGAGCACAGGAGACCAAGACAGGAAGCCCACAGGAGCTTCTCTAAGACGTTAGGTCAGGAGAAGCCTTAATTCCAAAGCCATACATATTCCTGAATATGCCAGGAATCCTCAAATGGGATTCAAGCCAAAGGAGGGATTCTATGTGAGTTTTCAGGGAAAGTATGAAGTTAAAAGTCTGTAAGGGCAGTGACAGCAGGCTGACCTCTTGTGCTCCTACAACCATTTTGAAGGTCTTTGGCTCAGGCACTATATTCACCCTTTCTCCGTTTCCTGAAATTGCCCTTGTTCAAAGGAAAGTAAAAACAACCAGAACTTGAGTATAAGAAAGGATCTTCAAAATCGGCATTTCTGATTCATTTCTTTCCTATCACTGACATCTTTTTGTTGCTCAATCATTCCTTATCATAATCTTCCCCCCAGGCTCAGTCAGACAAAAAAGTTTGAGCAAGAACTTGAGTTTCCCTTTGTAAAGTTGATGAATAGAATAAGATATATTACATCAAAAACTTTATCCAAATGTATTCACATAAAAAGGACCTGTTTTCCCTGAAAGAACAAAATCAACGGGTTTCCTTGCTACAGGATGGCTCACGAAGTTACTTTGGTAAAAAGTTAGAAAAGGCACGACATAAAACCAAATTTTCCACTCTCAGATTTACTGTGAGCTATGTTTAAATCAATTTCACTCCCTGAACAAGATTAAACTGATCTTTAAAAGCACAAACATTCCGTAAACAAGGCTGTTCATTACTGTACGTAGCCGAGCATGTTGTTAGCATGAGGCCCCTTGGAGCATAGTGTAATGATGTGGTATCCACTGTGGGCATGCTGGGGGCGCTGGGAACATTCTCCACAACTGTAATCAGGGCTCCTTTCTCTTACACAGACCATAGCACAGGATCTGATGCATTAAAAATAATCCAGAGGCTCTTATTATTATTCATTACACTAACATCTTTCGAAACCAACCAATTTCGAGGTTTTAAATTATAGGTATTTATTTTAAGGTTGAATGACACGAGATGGTTTCAATTATTTTAGACTTTTAAAAATGAAAACATTCTGCATGCATACCACTAAATACACCATGAAGCCCACAGCTTGTTGACTTAAACTAGCAAACAAGACTGTACTTCTCATCCCCAAGGGGCCAGGACTGTCACTAAAACTTGCTACATATAATGCAGCAACTTGGCTATTTGCCTATGGAAAATACTAGTGGGAGTCTTCTTTTAAAATTAAAGAACAACAACAAAAAACCCCTTTACATTGCAAAAAGTTTTCACTAAAAGCACTGCATATATATGACTTTAAGCATTTAATTTCTGGACTTCTTGAAAATTAAAAGTGGCAAATATTAGAAAGTTAAAGAAGTTCTATAATCAATAAAACATTTATCACTATATAAATTACCTTTAAAAGAATAGGAAAGTACTTGAAAATACTGATAACATTAAATAGGATGTGTGAATTAATTTTTCAATAATACAAAATCTAAATGACAACAGGATTTGTTTTGACTATTTTTCACTACTGAAAATAACCATAGAATCTGAAACCATGCAATGAAGACTTAGTAATTAATGGCAAAAAGTATGATTGTCCTGTGATCTTTAAGAATTCTTTTGTGAAAATGTTAAAATCTTTGAAAACATTTTTTAAAATTTTATTTTATTTTAAGGATTTGGGGTACAATTCAGGGTTAGATATACAATGTATAGGAAAATTAAGACCATAATTTAAAATACTGTAACTGACAACACAAACACAATGAGAATTTTTCTATTTCTTTTGTTGTTGTTGTTAGTTTTTTGAGTCAGGGTCTTACTCGGTTGCCCAGGCTGGAGAGTACAGTGACACAATCACGGCTCACCGCAGTCCCAACCTCCTGGGCTCAGGTGATCCTTCCACCTCAGCCTCCTGAGTAGCTGGGATTACAGGCATGCACTACTACACCCAGCTAATTATTTTAATTTTTTTGTAGAGACAAGGTCTCGCCATGTTGTCCAGGATGGTCTCAAACTCCTGGGTTCAAGCAATCCTCTCCCTTCAGCCTCCTAAAGTGCTGGGATTACAGGCATGAGTCACTGAGCCCAGCCTATTTCTTTGTAAGGACTCATCAAGAGCAGTCTGAGTGGAGCTTGACTCCTTCATCCCAGCCCATAACATACAATATGGGGCAAGCAGCTCTGCTATGCCAACTTTCCTTTGGAAGTTTGGATTCACTTCCAACATGTTATCCTTTGTGCATTAAATGTTCTAGCTATCTATTTCTAAGAATTCCTTTAATATGAAGTTTTTTGATGGTGTCCCTTCCTTTAGGATATCTTCATCCTTTTTGCCAAAACCACATTCCTCATTTATGCTGATATGCCCGCCTTCACTAGGTTCCTGTCAGCATATCTGGAGTCTTTAGAGACAAGGTCTAGAATAATGGCATGTCAACACCCACACAGTCAGCTATTCCAAACAATGGAAAATAAAGACTTCTTTAAAAAATTGCCAGGACAGAAATCTACCACCTAATACGTGTCAATAATATGGTGGGGCTGATGAAAAGTTACTTCATTAAGATTCAACTTGTAATCCCAGGAGAAATGGGCATCTGGTTTCATCTAATAATAAAGTGTTTTCCTACCCTTTAAGAAATCACTGTGCCCCATCATTTGAGAACCTTGTTGGAGTATTACTTCAAACAATGTAACTTTATTCTGATTACCTAATTCATGATTTCACAATTTCAAATTCACAATTTCAAATACTTAAAGAACAGTGAGAAAAGTAATCAAATATGATGACTTTTTGAAAATACCTATCACATAAAAAACAGAGAATATTGGTTGGGCATGGTGCTCATGCCTGCATTTCTAGCACTTTGTGGGGCCAAGCAACATATAGAAACTCCATTTCTACAGAAAGTCATACAAATAATAAAATAAAAATTACCCAGAAGTGGTAGCACACACCTGTGGTCCTAGCTACTCAGGAGGCCGAAGTGGGAGGATTGCTTGAGTTCAGGAGGTCAAGGGGGCAGTGAGCCATGATTGTGCCACTGCACTCCAGCCTGAGTGACAGAGCAATGCCTTATCTTAATAAATAAATAAACAATAAATGTAGTAAAAATATTGTGGGGAGTAATTCTTTCAAAAGTAGCCCAGTATTGTCTGAATCACTCACACAGAAGGCACAAGCATGTTACTGCAGGTCAACCTTTACCATTTACAATGTGTTTTATATGTCATAAAAAAATCTACAATCACTATCATTAATCCAATCCCACTCTGCTTCCAGTCTTTCCCTCTACTGCCAGGAACAAAGAGGGTGAGCAAGAAAATGGCCCGTATATAAAAGACACATTTACATTTCATTGCTTTTTGTAGTTTCCATAGACTATTTTGTACAGTGTCCTGGGATCTTGGCTGATCTCAGGGCCTCTGCAACCCTCTTTATTAGCCTTCCTTAAAATCTGCAACATTTAAGGTTGTACAGGGCTTTGCTGCAATCTTGGAAAGAAACAGGTGGAACTATAGTGTCCCTTTCATATTACGCTACCAAGAAACACTTTATCCAATCAATGTGTTCCTTAAGTTGACAAGTAAGCCTTGAAAGAGCAGTGTTGCAGAAAAATCAGGCATGAAATATGAGTACGAACAGAAACAAAGGTTAAGGTGCTGGATGGAGAGTTAACATGTATCCTTCTTTGTCTTTCATTTGCTCATTTGGCAAGCACATACTGAGCAAGCCCAGCTCAAACCAGTGAGAAGTGAGCCAAAGTATGACAGGGTTCCAGCATCTACGGAACTGTGCTCTAGCTGGGCAAGGCAACCCCACAATTCAAATAGAGTATAACATACAATTGTGTTAGATTAGGGAGACAGCACTGTGGGAATTTCAAGGAAAGGCACAAAATACACAGGGTAAGCCTGGGAAGGCAGGAAGAGAAGAGTTTTCTAGAAATGGTGATGACAGAATTGGATTTCAAAGAACAAGAAATTTGCTTGAATCCTTCTTCATATCCACATGAGCTCGTGGAGTACCGAGTTCAGAAACAGGGTGTAGTGAGACTATACAACTATTAGAAATCATTCTTGTGCCTTTACATCTCCTGGAGGAATTTTAAGCAGTGAAAATGATGGGAATCTATTATCAAGGTTGCTTGATATGTCTGGGAAGGGATACAGGTGTTTGCTTATAGAAATACGTGTCATTCTCTATATATTGCATTCACTGAGCTAAATGCATACATTTCTCCGTACCTTCTTAAAAGTTCAACTAATTGGGAACTGAATCCTTTCTTACACAAAGTAAGTTTTTCTGCCTTGCAAAGTTGTTTAATTCAATAAACCTTTTTCTAATAAGCACTGTGCTATACAATAGTGTACAGATAAACATGTAACTAACTTTTCTAAAGCACGAGTCTGACTGTGTTACTCTCTTCTTGAACCTCTTTCATGGTTTTGAAGTTTCCAGTCTGAGTGACTGATCAATGTCCTCCTTAGTTTATGGCACGGCTACTGTATCAGGAGCAACCCATGAGACTTTAGTAGGCTCTGGGGAGATGAAGATAGTCAAGTGCCCAAGTGCCCCAGACAGAAGGGAGGTGAATGTGTTTCCCTCTGAAAACATGGAAAGTGAGAACAGACAAAAGCAAAGACCAAAGACTGATGGTGGAGGCAGATGAGTACTCTCCTGCAATTCCACCTTAGTTGTTACATGTGAGATACACTTGTGACCTTGGTAGAAATCAAGGTCTATGCAACAAATGTAATTAGCTGATATATGCAACAAATATAATTAGCTCAATAGTAATACCGCCTAAATAAATTCCTTTCCACAGTTAGGATTCACATCATCTGATCTATTGTAGTGTTACATTTAAAAATATATTCTTAATATGTCTGACTTTTGCTTAGATATAATCTGAAGCAAAAGTCAGACATAAGGAATAAGTGATTTCACTGAAGATCAAATTATATACACAATGGTGAATCCTCTAGTATTAAAATCAGATGACACAATTTAAAAAATCAGTACGCTGTGGATGGATAATTCCCCAATTTTTTTGCTCTCCAGCAGAAATAAATTGAATTGCAGAGAATATCCCTTTGCTGCTCTGTGATATCTTTTCCAAGTTCTGTCAATCAGAGCTGCTTTTTCCGTAACTGAGGCAGGATGACTCACTGTGAATTACACTGACGCAGGGGCAAAGTTATTTGCAGTCTGGGTTTCTTAACATGCTCACTCTGCTTTCATGTAAACACATTCTTGAAAAGTGTTGGTGAATAAGTTAGCAATGTTGAATGAAAGGAAAAGTAAGATTTGATGGTCTGGAAAATAACTGAAAGTGGCGTTCCTATTGATGAGTTCCCTTCCTTTCAAATTTTAGATGCAGGGCCTGAGCACCTTTTAAATAGCAGAAATACAAGTTGGCAAATGCTGTTGCTCCAGCTACCGCTTTACTGTCTGCCCTTGGAAATTTATGAAGCATGCACCCTGAGATTCCAACCAAGACAGTTACCACTGCTTCATGGCTGGTGGCTGTACACTTGTGGCTTCAAATAGCAGGTACCAAGAGGTACAAACTATGGTGAGCCACTAGGTGTCATCTGCCGTTTAGAATCATCCTGTCTTACTGGCTGGTGACTTCAATCCACCATGATTAAATTCCAGTGTAGCCCAGTACCATCAAGAAATTAATTCTTGAAAGAAGCATGGAAAATAATACATGTCAGAGGAAGTCATTTCATCTGGATTAGAAATCAATACAGGTCTTATGAACAAATACTATGGTTTATACTGATTAACTAGATATTATGGTCATCGTGTTTTTAAAAAGAAAACAAACAGCTATTTTGGGATTAGAATGAATTACCATTTGATAAAAAGATGTCACTGCCATCTGGGAATAACAAATGCTGGCCCAAGTTTAGATACAATTAATTTATTCTTTAAATGAAGTTAAGCTAGTATGATTAGAAATAAATGGACCCTCCAAGTACATAAACCATCAGACTGCTTAGTGGAGCTTGCCAAAACTTAAATGGTCAAGACTTCATTTATTAAATGAATCCACACCAATTGTGTTTGATTAGCTCTGTATTTTGTGGCAAACACAAGCTCTGTTTATTGTAAAAATCACCGAATAGACTCAGGACAAAAAATAGGTTTTATTGTGATGCAGTGTGTTATGGGTTGAACTGTGTCACCTAAAATTTGTATGTTTAAGTCCTAACCCCTAGTACCTCAGGATGTGACTTTATCTGGAAATTGGGTCATGACAGATTGATTGAATGGTTGGTTAATTAGTTAATTAGAGACAGGTCTCACTCTGTCACCCAGGCTGGAGTGCAGTAGTACGATCATAGCTTATTGCAGCCTTAGACTCTTAGGCACAAATGATGCTTCTGTCTCAGCTTCCTGAGTAGCTAGTACTAAAGGCAAGCACGACGATGCCTAGCTAATTTTTAAATTTCTTTGTAGAGATGGGGTTTTGCTATGCCACCCAGACTGGTCTCCAACTTCTAGCTTCAAGTGGTCTTCCTGTCTCAGCCTCCCAAAGTGCTGGGATTACAGGTGTGAGCCACAGTCCTTGGCTGACAGATTTAATCAGTTAACATGAGGTCCTGCTGGGTAGGATGGGTCTCAAATCCAATGACTAGTATCCTTATAAAAAGGGGAAATTTGTACACAGACACAGGAAGAATACCATGTGAAGATGAAGGCAGCAGTAGAGGGTGATATTCCTATGAGCCAAGGGACACCAAAGATTGCCAACAAACCACTGTAAGCCCTGAGAGAGGCCTGGAATAGATTCTCCCTCACAGTCCCCAAAAGGAACTAACCCTGCTGACACCCTGATCTCAGATTTCCAGCCTCCAGAACTAAGACAGTGCATTTTTGTTGTCAGACCCCGCAGTTTGTGGTATGTTGGTGCAGCAGTCTAGGAAACAAATACAATGTAAAACATAGTTAATTGAGAACAAAACCAAAATACACCAGCCTTGTTCTCCTTAAAGGATCCCACCTACCTTCAGAATGTATCGGACCAGAATAACTACAGTACCCAAAATGGAATCCATGACTGTTTTTTTCAAAGTACAGAAGAAGCACCAGATTAAGTGCAAGCAGTGCCGCTTCTGAATTTACAATTCGTGAATGTATTTACGCTGGGTATCACACAGAACAAAGAGAGCAGAGTTTATAGTCCCTGCTGTCCAAAAGATTTTCCTAGAATCTGACCTACAAGAAGGAAGGGGTGAGGGAAAGGGGCGGGACGGGGAGAAGTTTAGCCAGACAGTACTGAAAGAAGGCTTGGGTCGTGGCAGAATGGGTTGGCAAATTTACCGAATATGGGAGGAGGACATTAGAACAAAAGGGCGATGTTTCTTGACACTTAGCAAGCAGGCAGTAGGAAAGAGAAGGAAGACACTGACAAGGATGAACAAAAAAATTTTAAATGAAATGAAGCACATAAAGCATCGAGCCTTCATGACGCCTGCTTAGGAGTAATGCCATAAGCTATGTCATAGAAAACACACATTAAGAAATAGTACATGGCGAGGTGCGGTGGCTCCACCCGTAATCCCAGCATGTTGGAAGACCATGGCAAGAGGAATGCCTGAGTCCAGGGGTTCGAGACCAGCCTGGGCAACTTGGTGAGACCTCGTCTCTACAATAAATCACACACAAAAAAACGAGCCGGGCGTGGTGGCGTGTGTCTGTAGTTCCAGCTTCTTGGAAGGCTGAGGCGGAAGGATCGCCTAAGCCCAGCAGGTCGAGGCTGCAGTGATCGTGAGTGTGCCACTGCATTCCGGCCTGGGCGACAGAGTGAGACTCCAACTCAAAAAAAATAAAAATAAAAATAAAAATAAATAAAAATAAAAAAGAAATAGTATATGAAAATACCTAAGAATAGAAATAGACAAGATCTGCTCTGAAAGGGATTATGATATAGTTGAATACGTGAGTATAGTATTCATACCATTATCTATTTAAACATCTTAACAACATGTATATAAAATAACAACAAGTGTGTACAAATTCATGTGGGATGTGAGCATGAAATCTTCCCAGAGGGGACAGAAGAGAAGATCAGAACTTAGGTATATATAAGCAAAAACCCCAAAACTGAATAGACAAGTTTACTTTCCTCAGTTTCAAAAATATATTTATTTAAAAATGAAATTATTTTTTAGTGTTTAATTTTTTAGCCTGTATTAAGTACAGGTTGAGTATCCCTCATCTGAAATGCTTGGAACCAGAAGTTTTTTTGAATTTCAAATTTTTGTTGGATTTTGGAACATTGACATTATACTTATAATGAACATTTCCTTTAAGCAGCATGTGAGTGCCCAAAAAGTTTCAAATTTTGGAGCATTTTGGATTTTGCACTTTCCGATTTGAGATGCTCAATCTGTATTCATGATTAGTAACACTCATTTAAATATTTAAGTATGTCACAATTTATTACTATGGAACCTTGAATATTTCTGTAAGTCCCTAGAGATATTATCCCAGTTTTCAACTAAGAAATCAGTGGGAATAGAAATATTGCACACAAAATCTAAGGACAACAGGAGAAAGTGCACAATTATGCATCCTGAAATGGTCAGTAGGTATGAGAAATACAGCATGTCTAAGGACGCTGAGATTTAAAAGACAAATATAATACATAAACAGAAAAATGTGGTTAAATAGAAAAATATTCCTCCAGATGAATCTACTGACAAGCCCCAAACTAAAACATAAAAAAAGTAAGGCTCAGTTAACAGCAATAGGATATGAATCTCCTAACAGAGGTTATTTTGCTTATGGGAGCTATTATTATTAACACTATTAAAGGAAATATTTTCCAGATGAGAAGACTCTATTTGTCATTTAATATGAATGCTTTTGTTCAATGATTATAGCTATTAAAGGCAGATACTAATCTTAGACTTCTTTTTATTTCTTTAAAACTAGCATAGAGTTAACGTTCCTGGAACTAGCCAGAGGGTTTAGAAACTAGTAAGTTGTTTCCATGGTAACAGGCTGCTTTGCCATGGAGAGATCATTTCACACATTCCCTAGAACCCAGAGACCAAACAGGGTGGGAACAGGGAGAGAGGCAAGAGCCATGTTTTCAGTTTTCAGCGTCATCATTAATAATGAGTTTTGGTAGGGTTTTTATTTGTATGAGAGTGCTGAATGGGGCATCTGGCATTAATGTTTAAAAGTAACCCAGGCTTATTATTTTCCTGCTTTTTAGTCTGCCAATGACCAGTGGGATTATGCTTTGATAAATGCATGGTGGTGATAAAGTCATCCACAGATCTCACTTTATGCTTTGAGTTATGGCCAACCCAATTATAAAATTCTGACGATGAATCCCGATGGAGAAGGGACTGAGCCAAAAGCCCTTCATGTAGATGTGTAAGGACTGCCCCTTGTCAGCAGGTGCTTCCTGAGCACTGGTGGGGAACCTGAGATGTGAAAAACGCCCAAGCGATGACCAGAATCCACCTGCACTTGGGTAAAGGAGACGATGCCCTAGAGCTGGAAACAAACACAGGGGGATGGTAGGTAACCTGAAACTGAGCACTCACATATCCCAGAATGTAGGCGTCTTCATTGAGTACGTTTCTTTAAAGGAAGTGTTTGGATCCTGCTTTGCTTCAAATATAATTCTGCCTGGAAAGATGAACATGGAAGAGCCGTTATCTCTTGTCCTGGTGTTCACCTTTTGGGGTGGCATTATGTTTGGCCCACTACAGAGACTGTTTGGTCAATTGAAGAGCATGATTTAGGAGAGGGGCCCTTGATTAGGAGGGCAAAGGCATGGCTACCTCTGCCATGCACCACCGCACCCATACCAAGGGGATGTTGTGAGGATGAAGTGAGACAATCCAGGTAAATGCTAAAAGAGGGTACAGCGCATAGCTGGTATCCAATAAATATGAACTGCTATATTAATTACAGCTAATGTTATTAGTATTGATATATTAAAATTTAGACAGTGTCCTCTGCTGGATCTTGTGGGGAAAAAACTCAAGTCAATCTTTATAAATGACAAGATGAAACCACTGAGATACTCAAAGAAATTCTCTGAAGAGTGCACAGATACCTTCAGCTTTATATTGAATAAAACTACAGCTGACTCTTGAACAAAGTGGGATGATTAGGGGTGCCAATCCTCCTCGCAGTCGAAAATCTGAATGTAAACTGTGACCGCCCAAAACCTAACTACTAATAGCCTACTGTTGACTGAAAACCATACTGATAACATAAACAGTCTATTAACACAAATTCTGTTTGTTATGTGTATAACATACTGTATTCTTACCATAAAGTAAGCCAAGGAAAAGAAAATGTTATTAAGACTGTCACAGGGAAGAGAAAACATTTATCCTTCACTATGTGGAAGGAGATCATCATAAAGGTCTCCATCCTTGTCATCTTCTGTGAGTAGCTGACGAGGAGGAAGAAGACAAGGGGTTGGTTTTGCTGTC
Organism: Tarsius wallacei; assembly: GCA_963574415.1. Lineage (NCBI taxonomy): Eukaryota > Metazoa > Chordata > Mammalia > Primates > Tarsiidae > Tarsius > Tarsius wallacei. Next base: position 56,870 of record CAUYQG010082660.1, read on the forward strand.
TCAGGTGGTAGAGGCAGGAGAAAAGCCAAATGTAAGTGGACCTGTCCAGTTCAAACCCCTGTTGTGCAAAAGTCAACTGTAGTTAATCGAAGGTCTGGTACTGAATGTTGCCAATGGATGAGAAGGCCAGAAATCATACTACCGGTGTACAAAGAATAAAATTTTCTGAAATATGCTATAGTGGCAAAAATATGCTTCTAAATGAAAAATTAGTTTCGATGGCATTTTACTTCTATGAAATGCTTTATTCTAAAACATGATGCCCTGATCAAATTTAAATAAGAGGCATGTGAACTTTTATGATGAATAACTTTAACTCAGAAATAAAACTTGACCGAGCATGGTAGCTCATGCCTGTAATCCCAGTACTTTGGGAGGCTGTGGCAGGAGGATCACTTAAGGCCTGGAGTTCAAGACCAGCCTGAGCAACATAGCAAGACTCCATCTCTATAAAAAAAAAAAAATATGGTGGTGTGAGTGTGTTGCCCTAGTCAATTAGGAGGATGAGGCAGGAGGACTGCTTTAGCTCAGCAGTTCGAGGTTATAGTGAGCCATGATCAGTACCACTGCACTTAAGCCTGGGTGACAGGGCAAGACCCTATCTCTGAAACAACAACAACAAAAATAAGTAGCAAAACTTATCATCGATGCTTCCATGTTACAGTCAATTCTCAGATTCTTTGTATTCTATCATTAGAAAGTTAGGATGTTTACAGTTTTCCCCCAATGAATGTCTTTTCAAATTGTCATTATTATTTTGGTCTTTATTTTGTTGTTAATCCATTTCTCACACCAAATAAGTAATCTCAAAGTAAAATCACGCCTGCTAACAGGGAAAAAGGGATAAAGTGAGGGAAAAGTGCTTTGGGGAAGAGAAGGTGATGCCTTTGAGCTTGGCTTCTATTATATCTTTCATAGAAAGCAAAAACTATACAAATCAGGCACCCACAACTAAATAAAAAGCACACAGCTAAATTAGCGTGGATCTAAAACACCATGGTTTAAGCACTGCAGCTGAGGAGAATAGCAGTCAAATGCAAGCATGACACATCTGATCTAGATCTCCAATTCAAATAATAAGGTTGGTAGATAGTGCTAATTTTCTCAGGACTGTAGAAATTATAGCTCAGCCACAGATGACCTTCAAGTGATGAAATATTTTATGATCCTTACACACCAAAGTTCGCTGATTCGTGTGGATGATGCAAAAAGGCTGCATCGAATAGGCAATATTAAGGCCACAGAGGGGATGTGAAATAAAATCACTCATCTGTGAAGGCTTTTATTTTAGCTTCTCCTGCCTTTGTTGGACCATTTGATTGTCATTCTCAAATTTCAAAGTTTTAGGGTTTTTACCACTGCTGAAGGAATATTCATGGCACTAGTCTCTTATCCTGTCAAAGGCTGGATTTATATACATGAGAACATAAAACTGTTGTAACAAGGAAAAAATGTCACAGATTTATAAGGGATCAAGTTTACAAGGCAGTAAGTTGATGTGCATGGGTTTCACCCTGTAAGCCCTCTGATCAAAAAGTTAGTATTAACAGCAGAAAAGTCTGTCCTTGATGGTTTTGGGGCAAAATATCACATCACCTTGTTATAATTTCTCCACCCTCCTCTCACTCTATGGAGACTGCTGAACCCAGGATGAAGGTGTGACTCTGAAGTGTTGTTCAGTTTCTCCATTTCCACACAAATTCTCACGTATGCCATCAATTGAAACCAAACCTTTCTAAAGTTTGGAGAATGAAAGAAATCTAATTTAGCTTGTTATATGTGTTCATATTCATAGCATCCCATAAAAAGAAGCATACACAATTCCTCTACTCAAATCTTGGCCAAGAATAAACACGTACTACAGAAAGACAGACACATTTTGTGGAATTCAGAATTTTACTATGACAAATAAAGAGTTCTTTCTAGAAACGTCATTTTACTACCAGAATTCTAAATTTAGATACATGTCTTGAAAAATCATTTGGAGCTGGGAATTCATCAAGACAGTAAAATAATGAAGACAGTTATGGAGTGACTGAGGAAGAGAGAACACTCACCGAAAACACATGCATCAGATTTAATGAAGAAACAAAATTGTGAGCCGGGCTCGGTGGCTTAGCCTGTAATCCTGTGCTTTGGGAGGCTGAGGTGAGTGGATTACCTGAGCCCGAGGGTTTGAGACCCACCCGGGCAAGTTGGTGAGACCCCATCTCTACAATAAATCAAAATATTAGCCGGGTGTGGTAGTGCGCGCCTGTAGTTCCAGCTACTTGGAAGGCTGAGGAGGAAGGATTGCCGGAGCCCAGCAGGTCGAGGCTGTAGTGGCCAGGAGTGTGCCACTGCACTCCAGTCTGGGCGACAGAGTGAGACTCCAACTCAAAAAAAAAAAAATTGTGATTGTCTTTTAAAATTAATTGTAGAATATTTATAATCCTAGCACACTACAACAGGTATAAAGTAAATAAATGATGATATTCTGTGCATTGCTTAAAATAAATATCAAAATGAAA
>CAUYQG010082665.1:0-10789 GCA_963574415.1 Tarsius wallacei
CAAAATCTAAAAATATATCAGTGTAAATAAAAATGAAGACACAATATGCCAAAACTTGAAAGAAGACTTAAAACAAAAATTTATAGCTGCAAATGTTTATATTCAAAAAGAAAAAAGAGGGAGAGAAAGAGGCAAGAAGGTTACTGGAAGGTATAATGGCTAAAAGAGTCACAAAGTTGAGGAAAGACATGGACATGCCACAACAAGAAGCTTAACAAACTCCATGTTGGATAAACATAAAAAGACCTACACCAATACATTTTAGTCAAGCTGTCAAAAGCCAAAGAGAAAGACAATCTTGAAAGCAAGAAGAGAAATGTGACTCATCACAAATAAGAAAGCCTCTATAAGATCATCAGCAGATTTCTCAGCAGAAACTTCCAGGTTGGAAAATAATGGTTTGTATATTTAATGTGATGAAAAATAAAGCTTTCAACAAAAAAATTCTACATTGGGCAAAACCATCCTTTAAAAATTAGGGGGAAAAATATTCCTTCATAAACAAAAGCTGACAGAGTCCATTAGTGACTTCAGAGTCAAATACACAAGCATAGATTGAAAGTAAAAGAATAAAGATATTCCTTGCAATTAGTCAACAAAAGTGAGCAGAGATGGTCATACTAATAACAGACAAAAATAGAGTAAATAAAAAATTGTTTCAAGAGAAAATTGTTTCACCATATTACATTATGATTAAATGATCATTAAGAGAGACACAAAACACTCTACCCAACAATATCAAATTATACATTTTTCTCAAGCTCACATGGAACATTTTCCACAGGGACCATAAGTTAGGCCATAAAATATTCTTAATAAATTTAGAAAGATTCAAATCATACAATATATATTTTTGCTAATAATGGAATAAAACCAGGTATCAATAACCGAAGAAACTCTGTAAGTGCAGGGAACTTCAACAACACATCCTTAAACAAACAATAGGTCAAAGAAGAAATTGCAAACAAAATCTAAAAATATATCAGTGTAAATAAAAATGAAGACACAATATGCCAAAACTTGAAAGAAGACTTAAAACAAAAATTTATAGCTGCAAATGTTTATATTCAAAAAGAAAAAAGACCTCAAAATTAGTAATCCAATTTTGTACCTGAAAGACCTAGAAAAAGAAGGACAAACTAAGCCAAGAGCTGGCAGAATAAAGGAAATAATAAAGATTAGAGAATAGGAAAACAACAGGAAAAATAAATTCATGAAAATACGAGTTGATTCTTCAAAAACCAACAAAATGGGCAAACTTTTAACTATATTGGCTAAGAAAAAATCAGAAATAAAAGGGGGCATTACTAAAGATTTTACAGAAATAACAGGGATTATAGGTGAATACTATGAATAACTGTATGCCAACAGGTTAGATAACCTAGGTAAATAGACAGGTTACTAGAAATACAAAACCTACTGAGATATAACCATAAATAAATAGAAAATCTTAATATATCTACAAGTAGCAAGAACATTGACTCAGTTATCAAAAATCTTTCAGTGAGGAAAAGCCTTAGACCTGATGACTTCTCCAGTAAATTCTACCAAACATTTAAAGTAGAACTAAAACCAGTCTTTTTCAAGCAAAATGAAGCTTGGAAACAGTCTCTAAATCATTCTAAGAGGCCACATCATTCTATGAGGTCTGATACAAAAACAAAAGACACTACATGAAAAGAAAACTATGAACCAATAACTCTTGTAAGTACTAATACCAAAATCCTCAATAAAATACTAGGAAACTGAATTCAGCAACATATTAATAGAATTATACACGATGACCATGTGGAATTTATTCCTGAACCACAAAGATGGTTCATCATATGAAAAGAAATAAATGTAATACACAAGGAAAAAAGTACAAATAACCATTTCAATTAATGTAGAAAAACACTGGACAAAATTCATCATTCTTTCATAATAAAAACACTCAACAAACTGGGAGTAGAAATAATTGGCCTTAATATAATAAAAGTCTTATATTAAAAAATAAATGGGTAAATAAAATTTGAAAAAACAGTGAACAGCATATGCAACAGCTTTTCCTCTAAGATCAGTAACAAGACAAGGATGCCAGCTTTTGGCATTTTTATTTAACCTGATATTGGAAGCCCTAGTCAGAGTAAGAAAGATTGAAAAAGAAATAAAAAGGAAGCTAGATTATAAAAAGTCAATAATGTTACAGGATACAAAATCAACATGCAAAGATCAGTTGTGTTTTTATATACTAACAATGAACAATCTGAAAAAATTAAGGAAACATTTCAATATATAATATCATCAAGAATAAAATACATTGGAATAAAATTAACAGAGGCAAAAGATCTGTACACTGAAAACTATAAAATGTTCTTAAAAGAAATTAAGTTAGATACAAATAAATGGAAAAATATATCATGGTTGTGGATTGGAACACTTAATATTTTTAAGATGTCAATATTACTCAAAGTGATCTACAAACTTAAAGCAATCTCCATCAAAATTCCAACAGTGTTTTCTGCAGAAACAGAAAAACTTATCCTGATAAAGCAAATATGGAATCTCAAAGGACCTGAAATAGCTAGCACAACTTAGAAAAAGAAAAACAATGTTGGAGATTTCACACTTCCTGATATCCAGACTTAACACAAAGCTAAAGTAATCAAACAATTTGTTACAAAGACATAGAGACCAACGGACTAGAACAGAGAGCCCAAAAATAAACCTTCACATATACGGTCAAATGATTTGCATCAAGGATGCCAGGACCATTTGATCAAAGAAAGGATAGTTTCTTCAACGAACCATGCCAGGAAAACTGGATATCTATATGCCAAAGAATGAAGCTTAAGTCTTACTTTACACCATACCAAAAAATTAACTCAAAATAGATTAAAGTCCTAAATGTAAAACCTAAAACTATGCAACTCTTAGAAGAAAACATTAGGGAAAAATTTCATGACATTGGATTTGGCAATGATTTATTCAATATGACACCAAAAGCACAGATAACGTAAGACAAAATAGATAAATCTGAATAGATTAAATTAAAAGTTTCTGCACATCAAAGGAAATTATCAATAAAATGAAAACACATTCTTTGGATTGAGAGAAAATATTCACAAACCATATATCTGATAAGGGGTTCATATCCAGAGAATATAAAGAGCTCCCACGGTTCGACAACAAAACACCAACACCCAATTTTAAAATAGACCAAATACATGAAAACAAATAGACATTTCTCCAAAGAAGGTATGCAAATGTCCAATAAGTCCATGAAAAGATGCTAACGTCAGTAGTTATTAGGAAAATGCAAATTAAAACCACAATGAGATACCACCTCGGACCCATTAGAATAGCTTCAAAAATGAAACATAAGATGTGCTGATGAGGAGGTGGAGAAATAGTACCCCTTGTGCACTCCTTGTTGGAACGTAAATGATATAGCAGTTTTGGAAAACAATATGGTGGTTCTTCAAAACATTAAAAATAGAATTACCGTGTACTCCAGCAATTCAATTTCTGAGTATATATCTAAAATAATTGAAAGCATGAACTCAAACAGAGAATAGATATTTGTACACTCATATTCATGGCAGCATTATTCACAATAGCCAAAAAGTAGAAGTTACCCAAATCTCCGTTGGTGGATGAATGAATAAACAAAGTGCAGGTTATTCACACAATAACTATTATTCAGTCTTAAAGTTAAGGAGAAATTGAATGATGCTACTACATAGATGAACCCGGGTGACATTATGCTAAGTGAAGTAAGCCATACACAAAATGACAAATACTGTATGACTACTTATCTGAAGTATCTAAAGTAGTCAAAGCTATAGGGACAGAAAGCACAATAGTGGCTGCCAGAGGCTCAGGGAAGGAGGAATGTGGAGTTGGTGTCTACTGGGCATAGAATTTCAGTTCCATCACAGAAACAAAGAACCGAATATCACATGTTCTCACTCATAAGCAGACCTTGAACAACTATCGTAATACTATAAGAATACTATAAGAAAGGGATTGGCAGTAGTGGGAAACTGCCGGGGGGAGGAGAACACCTCATCAACAAGGGTACCTGCATAATGAACATTTGTATGCCTAACCCTGAATTGTACCCCACATCTTTAAAATTAAAAAAAAATCTGAAGATGGATAGTGGTGGCAGTGGTACATGTAATGCCACTGAGCTATACACTTAAAATAGACTAAAATGGTAAGTTCTGTATCATGTATATTTTGCCACAATAAAAATAATTTTAACAAAAAGAGATCATTTTCACAAATATAAAGATTTTCAGTGAGACTCACATTGATTGTGATTCAGTGAGAAATTCAAAGTTTCCTGGAGCTTATTAACTCCCTGTGGTTGTAGCACAACACTGGTGCAGACTTCCTGGGCACCCTGGATGACTGCCACCTGCCCCATCCCATTTTCATGCCAATGACCCAAAACCCACTTGCCATTGCACCTCACTTGGGGGTGCCCAGTGGCATGACAGGTGATATAGTTCTAATTCCCCACCAGGCCTGTGCATGTGTCTCTACACCAGTCAAAACAATACATCCATCATCAAAAGCACACAGTGAGATTCTGAACTATTTTTTCTAGATATTGCCAGTACTGATACCTTTTTTTATTTCCAACCCATGAACCCTGAATCATTAATCCAAATAAAGAGCTGACATATAGAAAGTCACATATTCAAGATTCGATTGAAAAAAAAGTCAAGGATCCTTGTCCTCCCACCCCCATCATGATGAGAATGGCTGTATTGATCAGCTGCCATCAGTCAGTTCTGACTGAAACTTCTTCCCATTGAAAACAGCCAGTGAATCAGAACGGAGGCAGAGAGTTTCCCAGGAGACTGCCTATTAAACTGGCTCCCTGCCAGGTCCTTGGGAACACAATGTAGTAACAGGTCATCTCATGGGGCTGCCAGATAGATGAAATGGGAATGAGGAAAATGTGCCTTCAGCATACAAAGCAAGCTGGCATTATTAAGGAAAGTGACAACTGAATAGAAGATAACGTGGAATAATAAAGCTAAAAAAAGGATTAAAAGGCAGAAAGCAAACACCAAAGAAAGTTCAGCTGCAAAGTAAGTTTACATGAGAAAATAAATTTTAAAATGGAATTTGAAAATAACCTAACAAATTGTAAAAGGAAAGACATGAGTCTTGTCAAGAGAAGTGAGGCAGATGCGATATAGCCAACATCTGTCCTCCTCTTCTGCAGATGTGAATAGCAACAGGCAAGCCCTTCAAACCTTTCACCAGCACCCTCTTCAGGCTTTCTCCCTTTCCCTAGATGACTCTTGGCCTGGTATTGTTCCTTAGAACCAGCCATTTGAGTTCAAGTTGATTTAGTGAATAAGGGTTGTTCTCTGTCCTCATTTCTCGAGAGCTGGAGAGGAGGACAGGGCTTCCTATGACTCAGGCTTCAGAATGGAGATCACAGAGTCAGGCCTCAAAAAAGAAAACTGAAGCTCAGAGAAGTTAAGTTCTGACATGAGTCACAGAACCAGAGCCAGGCCTAGATCCTAGGTATGCTATCTTGTCTTTCATTTATTTGCACAAAGATGCCCTGGAATTCTTACCTGAGCAAGTCCACACCCCTGTAGGAAGAAAGAAGGTATTTATTTTATCCAACACTGAATACCTCTTGATGCTGCCTTCCACTCCCGACAAGAACAGCATGGCTGGTCTGTATCATGCTCCCACTAAGGAGACAGTATACACATGGGACACAGAAGCTATTTGGATGTCTGTCCCCTCCAAATCTCACGTTGAAATGTGATCCATAGTTTCAGAGGTAGAGCCTAGAGGGAGGTAATTGGATCATGAGGACATGGCTAGATGACATTCTTTCAGTGAGGTTCTCACTCTATTCACTCAAGAGACAATTGTTTAAAAGAGACTAGCACCTCTTCCTCTCTCTTGCAGGTGTGAACAGCTCTTATCATGTGACATGCCAGCTCCCTCTGCCTTCAGCCCGGAGGTAAAAATTCCTGAGGCCTCACCAGAAGCTGAGCAAATGCTGGTGCCATGCAGAACCACGAGCCAAATAAACTCCTTTCTTTATAAATTACCCACTCTTAGATATTCCTTTATAGCAATGCAAAAGGGATGGATACAGGCACAAAACAACTGGGGAATCTTTGTTTCAATGTGGAGACTCAAACAAAGGAGACAGACATCTCAGAAGAGGACACAGTCTGAACTGAGACAGCAGCACCACATCATCCAGAGTTTCATTCAGGATTCAAAGATCAGCAAATTCACAGGACTCCCTGACCGCTCTCCCTGGGTGCATCCTTAGACTTAGGCATACCCAGCCTTCATGTGACTCGTAATCACCTCTATCTCACCTTTATTTGGATTAATGGTTCAGAGTTCATTGGTTGGAGATTAAAAAAGGTATCAGAACTGGCAGGTGGAGGAAGGGAGGCAGCAGTCTTTTTCTCCCTGCTGTCTCCCTTTCTTCAACTTTTTTCTCCCATGTACTCTAGGGATCTAACTCACTGCAGGTAATAACAACAAAAATAATAATAAGGAAAATAAAAGACAACCTCAATCTATCTTAGAATATTCCAGTGTCAGTGTAGCACAGAAACTGAGAACATGACCCATGAAGTTGAGGATCTTGGTTTCTAAGACAGACTCCCCCACTGACCACTGTATAACTCTGAGCTTCAGTTTCTTTGTCTGTAAAATGAAGACACTCACTAAGAAAGGCTAAATGATCTGGCACACAGTGAACACTGAGCAGTGTTGGCTGTGGCCACTGTGTTTTACCTGGGTTCAAACTCCAACTTCCTTTCTAGATCCCACTCCTTGTAGCAAGTGCTATTCATAGTCCTACATTCTATTTGCCATGGGGTTCAAAAGCATTTTACATCAGTTTCTCACCAAATCCAGGTCATTACTCTTCTTTCCTTATAATAAGCAGGCAGAGCAAATAAAATGAGAAAATATCTCTTCTCCTTTTAGACAACTATCACTTGACTATGCCACCTCTGTCCTTCCTAGCTGTTATTCAGGGTTCTCCAGAGAAACAGAACCAACAGGAGATACAGATGAATAGATTACATAGATAGATAGATAGATAGATAGATAGATAGATAGATAGATAGATAGATAGATAGATAGACAGATAGACAGATAGACAAATAGGAGACAGAGAAACAAAGAAAGAACAGATATATAGACAGATTAAAATACAGATATAACATTTTTTTACAGAAAATGACTCAAGTCATTATGAAGGCCAAGAAGTCTCATGATCCACACCATCTGCATGCTGAAAAAGCAGGAAAGCAAGTGGTGTAATTCAATTCAAGTCTGAGAGACTGAAAACTAGGGAGCCCATAATTTAATTCTCAGTCTGGGTCTGAAAAACCCAAGACTAAGTGATATTTAAGGGCAGGACATGGACATCTCAGCTCCAGCAGAAAATAAGCTTGTTCTTCCTACACCTTTCTGTTCTAGTCACACCCTAGACTGAATAATGGTTAGAACAATTTTCCTTACTCAGTCTACCAATTCAAATGCTAGTATCTCCCACCCTGAGAGGCATACCCAGAAACAGTGTATTACCAGCTGTCTGGGCATCCCTTAGCCTAGTCAAGTTGACATATAAAATTAGCCATCAAATTGACTATTGTTATGTTGAGATAGGTGGGAGTCCTGACTCAGGGAACCTGCAAAGGGAACTTTTTGGAAATATGGTTGTTGCAAATATAATCAAGTTAAGATGAAGTCACTAGGATGAGCCCTAGTCTAGTATGACAAGTATCCTTTTAAGAAGAGGAGAGATGCAAACAGGGAAGATGATTTGAGGACAAATAGGGGGAATGCCATGTGATGGCGGAGGTGGAGACTGGAGTGATGTATCTATAAGACACAGAACTCCAAAGGTTGTAGGCAACACCAGAAGCTAAAAGGAAAGCAGGAACAGATATTCTTCTAGAGCCTCCAGAGATAGCATGATTTCAGACCTCTGGTCTCCACAACATTTTTGTTGTGTTCAAGCCATTCAGTTTCTGGTATTTGGTACAGCAGCCCTAGGAAACTGAGACAGGGATAGACCTAATTCCTTTCAGTTTAAAGGCGTACTGCTGTGTTTGACAGGTGGGCTTTCCAAGGGATCCTGGATCTCACCGTGCACTTCCTTAAATAATTGATTAAATGTATTTATGTATTTAATTTAAGGATATAAAACCAATTGGCAATGTAATTCATTAACTATTTCACTTATAATTTGGAAACGCACAGATGAAAATATATTGCCATAGTAATTCTACATTCAGTTCTTAGAATCTCTTTTTTTGGTAACTCTCAAAGAGGTGAGTCTTTTCTTAGACCTGAATTTTCTTTCAGTGGGAACTTTAGCTAATGAAGTTTTTGCTAAAGAGCAGCTGAGAGCTCCCTGAGGTCTCGTTGCACAGCTCACACAATTTTTCTTTTCCCTCTCTTTTGAAAAAGAACAATATTAAATGATTAAAACTCAAAGAAAGCTAATCTGTTCAGGTTGAATGATTAAGAACATTAAAAAATAAAAAAATAGAAGATTAGAGTTCAAATCCAAATAAACTTCCATGTGGCTGATGCTGACAAACTGTGATTTATCTGGATCATCCCTGTGTCACAGAGGCACATTAGTGAGGTGAAGTTCTGCCATTTCTCCTGCCTGCCCTTCCTCTTTCTTGCTCGCAGCCACTTCTGGAAAAGTGCCCTGACCGTTGGATCTCTTTCAAAACTGTGATGTTCCATAGCTCTTGACTAAGCTGGGGAAGAACGATGTCTTTCCTCAAGGACATAGTGAAAGGCAGATTTGCCAATCATCAATGAATAGGCATTCAAGCACAGCACAGGGTAACCGGGAGTATGCACAGAAGACGAGCCAACTGCTTCAGGTACTGGAGCTCCCCTGGAAGATGTTCACATACACAGCGTCTCAGACAGGGTGCCATGCGTGGACAGCTCTGTGGTGTAATCTCAGAGGCGCAGCAAGAGAGCTTGTCCTTTTATTTCCAAGAAGGAAGTCATTTTAAAAGGTGTTTCTTACATTGAAATAATATTTATCTGTATCATCAAAAAGCCTGTATTAGGAATATACTCACTGTGGAGACAGATGACTTAGATTCAATCTATTCACATAATGGAAACTAAGACTAAATCACCATCTGAGCTGACAATCTAAAATAAGTAATGAGTATAATATTTTTCTTTTTTAATTTTTAATAAAAACACAGTATAAATGATATGGCTTCTGGCCATATTTATAGCTAGAAATACAGATGTTATATTTAACATAATTTATGTCTAAAGTATAATTTGGGAAAAAAGATAAACATAGAAGTACCACAAAAGAGAATAGAAAATAACTGAAACCGCCCCAAATGTCAGCAGGGAGAGACCGGGCAAGCTGCTGTAGTTCATGATCATCCAGAAAGACATCAGGGAAATGGCATCATTTTTGAAGCTGTTCACATGACAGTGCAGACATGCAGATTGTATGGGCTGCCTATGGCTACCTAAGCAATAGTAAAAACGGCTCACGCAGTGGCCTGCTGTATCACAAAGGAGATCTGAGTTGGGGGAGTCACTGCTCTGCTAGGGAGCATAAGTGAGCCTGCTCTTTGTCTGGAAGAGGCAGAACATAATCTCTCAGGATTTCAGGATTACTACTGCAAACATACCTAGCCTGGGTACAGTGTGACCTGGGCCTTGCATTCTTGGTAAACCCATCAAGAACCTGCAGGATATGTTCAGGGGCCATGGCGGATTGCCTCTCCCTACACATCTTAAGGGTATTTCAATGGGTAGGGGAACCAAATAAAAACACTTTTTAGAGAAGAATACAGAAAGATCAGAACCATTGAATACTGTTGGTAGGAATGTAAAATGGTGTAACCATTATAGGAAGCAATATGAAAGTTCCTCAAAAAATGAAAAACAGAATTATCACATGATCTAGTAATCTGACTTCTGGCTATACATCCAAAAGAATTCAAAGCCGGATCTTGAAGAGTTATGTGCATACCCATGTTCATCAAAGCATTATTCACAATAACCAAGAGGCAGAAACAACCTGAACATCCACAGACAGATGAATTGATTTAAAAAAAAAAAAAGTGGCACATATAAAATGGAATACTATGCTGCCCTAAAAAAGAAATCCTGTCACATGTTATATTGGATGAACATGGAGGACATTATGCTAAGTTAAATAAGTCAGTCACAAAAGTATAAATACTGTGTGATTCCATTTATATGAAGTAGCTGAAGTAGTACAAATTACAGAAACAGAAAATAGTAAGGTGATTGCCAAAGGACAGCAGAAAGAGAAGGAGGAATTAGTGTTTATTGGGCATAGAGTTCCAGTTTTGCAAGATGAAAAAGTTTAGAGATCTGTGCCACAAGATGTGAGTATACTTAACACTACAGAACTATACACTTAAAATGGTTAAGATGGTAAATGTAAAGTTATGTGGTTTTTTAACCACAAAAAACTATTTGGTATTTTTTCTTTAATCCTTTTAAAACTTAATTGAACAGCAATACATGCATGTGGTTTTAAAAATGGCACTCATTTTCTAATTAGCCTCTAATATAGATCTCTTGTGTATCCTTCCAGAAACAGTCCATATATTTATATACACATATATGTATATGTTCATAATGGGAATTTCAAATGAAAGCACAATATACAATAACTCTTCCTCACATGAAAAAAAATGTTGGCTAGGTGCAGTGGCTCAGCCTGTAATCCCAGCACTTTGGGAGGCCAAGGAGAGAG
>CAUYQG010082668.1:0-13541 GCA_963574415.1 Tarsius wallacei
GGGAAAGATAATCAGTGAAAACATTGAAACGGCAATCAAAGGTCTAATCCTTTAGAAATGACACAAGGTCTAGAAGTTTCTAAGGGCAAGTTTTAATAAACTTTCAAGATCTGCAACTTCCAATGTCACTAAGCTCTTCCAGAACACATAGCGTGAAATAAAAAAATTTTAGCTCACTTTATGAGAACAGATTAACCCAGTGTCCCTGAATCAAAATCAGTACAGGAGAGCAAAGATGGAGTGTAAGAAGAAAGAGAAGATGGGATATCATATGATTAAAAAATGAAAAATCCTAATTGAAATTTTAGCAAACGGAACCCAATGCAAGAATGATACCATGTTAAATCTTTTAAGACTGTAAATTATATTAAAGGACAAAAAAGCTGTATAATCTCTGTGTTTCTTAAAATTTTTAAATTAAACTCAATACATATCCTTAACATTAAAAATGAGAAAACTAAGTAGGGATGAAAACATTAATCAGACGAAGTGAATCTGCCAGAACTGTGTAATAAACAACAAATTTCATAGAGAAACATTGTAAGTATTCTCATTAAAGACATGAATAAGATAAAGGAGCTCACCAATATTATTATTATTTCATACTAAATGTAGGTTCCAGAAAACGTGGTAAAGAATAAAGAAATTAGCCGGGCTCGGTGGCTCAGCCTGTAATCCCGCGCCTTTGGGAGGCTGAGGTGAGTGGATTGCCTGAGCCCGCGGGTTCGAGACCCACCTGGGCAAGCGAGACCTCATCTCTACAATAAAATCAAAAAAAATTAGCCGGGCGTGGTAGCGCGCGCCTGTAGTTCCAGCTACTTGGAAGGCTGAGGCGGAAGGATCGCCGGAGCCCAGCAGGTCGAGGCTGCGGTGGCCGGAAGCGGCCACTGCCCTCCAGTCTGGGCGACAGAGTGAGACTCCAACTCAAAAAAAAAAAAAAGGAATAAAGAAATTAGATAAAGAGACAGATATAAATATGTTAGATCTTGTTGATATAGATACTACATTTGCTAAATTAAATTTCACTCAAAACAGTAAACAGGTGATAACAGATAATAAAACACTTTCTATTGACAATGCAAGATTTTTTTTTTTTTTTTTTTTTTTGAGTTGGAGTCTCACTCTGTCACCTAGACTGGAGTGCAGTGGCTGCTCCCAGCCACCGCAGCCTCGACCTGCTGGGCTCCGGCGATCCTTCCGCCTCAGCCTTCCGAGTAGCCGGAATTACAGGCGCGCACTACCACGCCCGGCTAATTTTTGATTTATTGTAGAGATGAGGTCTCGCCAAGTTGCCCAGGCAGGTCTTGAACCCGCGGGCTCAGGCACAATGCAAGATTTTTAACTGGAACTTCTATTTTATCAATTAAAGCAAAATACTGCTGATGTCAGAAGAGATAGATCAATGAACCAACTCACAAAACCAAAAAATAGATCCAGATGCATTTTTGCATTTTTTGTTATGCTAAATGTATAACTTCAAATTAGCAAAGAAAAATTAACAGAATATAATTGTCAGATAAATGCTCAAAAATACATAGGCAAAAATTATGGCCCCAGTATTTATTATCTGAATGTTCAACTAAAAGAAATATTTATGAGGTTCATGAATCATCCATAATCTAAAATGTCAATCAGCATTAAAATTGTGCAGTAAAAAATTTTCACAGTAAAGTACTATGTCATTTTTAAAAGGGAAACAAAATAGTATTTTGTTATTATAATTTTATAAATAATGAGAGATGTAGGAGACAGGTAATGTATTTTTAAAAATCTGAAAGAATGTGAAAAATAAAAACAAAAATGGTTATTTGGGCCAGGCACGGTGACTCACACTTGCAATCCCAGAACTTTGGGAGGCCAAGGTGAGAGAATCACTTGAGCCTAGGAGTATAAGACCAGCCTGGGCAGCATAGTGAGGCCTCGTCTCTACAAAACAAACTCAAATAAATTAGCCATGCATGGTGGTGCAGGTCTGTAGTCCCATCTACTTAGAAGGCTGAGGCAGAAGGATCGTCTGAGCTCAGAAGATCATGGCTACAATGAGCTGTGATCAAGCCACTGCACTCCGGCCTGGGTGACAGAGTAAGACTCTGACTCAAAAAAAAGGGAGAGGAGTGGGGTATTTTAAGGGAGAGCTATTAATCATAACTTTTATTTCTGTTGTACTTTTCTGTGTTTTCTGAATGTTATATTGGTAATTAGAAAATAAATTGTAGGTGGATTTATTTTTGACTGAAATGACAATCCTGTTTTCTGAATAGGAGAGAAAAAAAAATCACACTCACGACAACATGAGTGAAAGAATATATAAGAATATCTCATGAAAGAATGTGTAGAATGGATAGAAGGAATATAAAAAAGAATATGTATGGTTACATTATTTTTTTCATTTAAAACTTTGTCTCATAAAATGAACTGGTCTAGAAATGAGTCTTCAGCAAAATTAGGGAACACTATATCCTGGGTCTCTGTACCAGTCACATATGTCACTGCAGTAGAATGCACTAGGGATTAATTAATAATGTCTTGTAGGAGTCTAGCCATGCATTAGGGATTAGTTAATAATATGTCTTGTAGGAGTCTAACCAGTTATATTTGTAAAAATTGTAATTAGTTTCACAAGAAAAACAAGGCATAAAGACAATCAGAAATCTTCCCTTTTTTGTGGTTTTAAGAAATGGGACCATTCCTATTCAGCACAGTACTGGAAGTCCTAGCCAGAGCAATCAGGGAAGAAAAAGAAATAAAGTTTATCCAAATTGGAAAAGAAGAAATCTTTGCATATCTCTGTATGCCAATGGTATGATCTTATACCTAGAGAAACCTAAAGACTCCTCCAAAAGACTCCTGGACTTGGTAAATAAATTCAGTGAAGTCTCAGGATACAAAATCAACACATGCAAATCAGTAGCACTGCTGTACACCAATAGCAGCCAAACTGAGAGTCAAATCAAGAACTCAATTTCATTTACCATAGCAGCTAAAAAGCTATAATACCTAGAAATTTAATACCTAAAGATGCAAAAGATTTCTACAAGGAGAACTTCAAAACACTAATGAAAGAAATTGTAGAGGACACAAACAAATGGAGAAACATCTATACTCATGGTTTGGAAGACTCAACATTGCTAAAATGATGATATGAGCCCAAGTAATCTACAGATTCAACACAATTCCTATTAAACTACCAATGTCATTTCTCACAGAATTAGAAAAAAAAAAACCAAAAAATTCATATGGAACCAAAAAAGAACCAAAGCAATCCTAAGCAAAAAGAACAAAGCTGAAGGCATCACATTACCTTACTTCAAATTATACTACCAGGCTATAGTAACCAAAACAGCATGGTACTGGTAAAAGAGCAGACACATGAACCAAAGGAACAGAATAGAGAATCCAGAAATAAACCCAAATGCCTACAACCAACTGATCTTTGACAAAGCAGACAAAAACATATACTGAGGAAGGAACACCCTATTCAACAAATGATGCTGGCAAAGTTGGATAGCTAAATGCAGAAAAATAAAACTGGATCCCTATCTCTCACCATATACTAAAATTAACGCAAGATGAATTAGAGACTTAAATGTCAGAACTGAAACTATAAAAATCTGAGAAGAAAACCTAAGAAAAACTCTTCTGGACATTGGTCTAGGGAAAGAATTTATGGCTAAAACCTCAAAAGCAAATGCAATGAAAGCAAAACTAAATAAGTGGGACTAATTAAAGTGCTTCCACACAGTAAACGAAATAATCAACACAGCAAATAGGCAACCTGCAGAATGGAGACGATATTCACAAACTATATGACTGACAAAGCACTAATATCCAGAATCCAGAAAAAGCTCAAACAAATCAGCAAGAAAAAAAGCAAATAACCCATTAAAAAGTGGGCTAATGACATAAGCAGGCATCTCTCAAAAGCAGATATACAAATGGCCAACATCACATGAAAAAATGCTCAACATCATCAGGGAAATGCAAATGAAAACCACAATGAGATACTATCTTACACCAGTCAGAGTGGCCATTATTAAATAATTTTAAAACAATAGACGTTGGCGCAGGTGCAATGAAAAGGAAACACTTATACACTGTTGGTGAGAGTGCAAATTAGTACAACCTCTATGAAAATTCATACGGAGATAAGAACTAAAGGTAGACGTTGTTAGGTATGTACCCAAAGGAACAGAAGTCTTTACACAAAAAAGACACCTGCACTGGATGTCTATCCCAGCCCAATTCACAATTGCAAAGATGTGGAATCAACCTAAATGCCCATCAACTGATTAGTGTGTAATGAAGATGTGGGGTACACAAAGGGGGACCCCAAAAACCCCGGAACTATCATTTGGAGGGTGGACCCCTTGTAGTACAGCCTTCCCCTTGTAGTACAGGCTTCCCCTGCTAGCTAAGTGTTCTAGGAGCCCATCAGTATTAGCATACCAGCTAGCATTGTTGTGAAGGTTGTGTTTGGCTTCAGTGAATTTCTCTTGGAGGTTCGTTCAGCGCATTTGCCTATTTCATGAAGGGTGATTTATGAGTGTACTTGCTCACCCCATGCTGAGTGTTCAGCAGTTTTTGACCAAAAATAGCATGACCCCAGTGCCCCACCTACCATATTCACCCTATCTCTCCCCAAGCAACTTTTTTTTTGTTTCCCCAGGTGAAAAAAGTTGTCAGAGGAAAACATTTTGACAATGTGGAAGAGGTAAAACAAAAATGGCAAACACTAAAAAGAATCAAACTTGACGAGTTCAAAACTTTTTTGAGCAGTGGAAAAAGCACCTCAATAGGTGTATTGCATCAAATGGAGAGTACTTTGAAGGTGACTGAAGTTTAAACATGTAAGAATAAATATACATTTTTTAAATAAATAAATTCCATGTTTTTGGTTTTGGGGTACACACACATACACACACACACACCATGGAATACTGTTCAGCCATAAATAAGAATGGATGGAATCAGAGAACACCATCCTACATGAACTAATACAGAAACAAAACAAAACACGGTATGTTCTCATTTGTAAGTGGGAGCTAAACTAAGGATCTGCGAAGGCACATCAATGCTATAATGGTTGTTGGAGATTCAGAAGTGGGAGGGTGGGAAAAGGTAGAGAGATGAAAAATCACCTGTCAGGTGCAACGTGCACAGGTAAGGGTGGTGAGAACACTTAAAGCTCAGACTACTTTGCCACTGTATAATGCAACCATGTAACAAAAAACTATTTGCATCCCCCAAAGCTATTGAAATCAAAAGAAAGAAAAAAAAGATGAAAATAAATGAGATTTTGCTCTGCCACCCAGATCCTGGGCTCAACTGACTCTCTTGCCTCAGCCCACCTAACAGCTAGGACCAAGGGATGCATGCTACAGTACTAGGCTAATTTTTCTGTTGTAGAATTGGGATTTTGCTGTGTTGCTCAGGCTGTTCTCAAGCTGTTGGTCTCAAGCAATCCCCTCTGTCTCAGCAAGATTCCAGGCATGAGCCATTGTGTGAGCCACTAAGAGACCTTAATCCTTAGTATAAGATCTCCCAGCCAATAAGAGATCTTAATCCTTAGTTATAAAGGTGGATGTGCTATTATTTGTCATGGAAGATCTGTTGAAAGGTTATTGCACCTGCAAGGCTACTGTGTCTCAACTTGTCTGGGTGTAACTGGGCTGACAGTGAGATGAAGTATATCCTTCCAGGGAGCCAGTTAACTTCTCTGCAGAAATGCCAATGAACTGCCAGAAAGAGGCTGTGCTTGCACCCGCAATCTGGCAATCAAAAGCCAAATCTGTTATGACTCAAGGTGGGTAGTAGTAGTTGAGTAGCTACAGTATAAACTTCTCTCAATTCCAAGTTTTCTTTAACCTCTAATTGATTCCTACTGGAGGAAAACTGAACTGAAACAGCATCGGGGAGGAAGTAAAACCTAGTATTGTGAGCTGAATTGTGTCCACCCTCCCCAAATTCATCTGCTGAAGTCCTAATCCCCAGTATCTCAAAATGTGACTATATTTGGAGATAGGACCTTTAAAGAGGTGATTAAGATAAAATGAGATCATATAGATGGGTCCTAGTCCAAAATGACTGGTGTCCTTGTAAGAGGAAATTAGGATACAGACAACATACAGACCAAAGGGCAACCTGTGAGAACACAGTGAGAAGACAGATATCTGCAAGCAACAGAGAGATGCCTCAGATGAAACCGCCTCTACCAACATTTTGATCTTAGACTTTTAGCCTCCAGAACTGTGAGAAATAAATTTTTGTTGTTTAAGCCACCCAGTCTGTAGTATTTTGTGTTGGCAGTCCTAGTATACTAATACCCCTAGAAACATTCCGACTTCCAATAGCTCCTATCTTCCTTCTTTTAAAAGAAAAAATATGTATTTTTAAAAACCAAAATACATATCAAAGAACAAAAGGATCTTAATTGATCAGCCATGATTAATTTTGGGGGAAGACATCTTGGATTTTTTACTTGAATATAAAACAGCAAAAAATAAGTTACATTGCACATACAGATGTACACATCTGGAGGACATATTTTATACTTATTAGAGATTTGCCCTTTCTTTCTAATAAAACATGGGGTGCTATGATCCTTGCTGAGTGCAAACCTTTGCCCTCAACGTCATCTGTGAGACCCTGTAAGACCCTGTACCCCAGGCAACTGCCAAACAAGAGACACACAGTAGTCTCTGAAGCTTTTACTTAGAAGGAAACAAGGTCACATCATCCACCATCCCACCAGTGAAGGAATCTTTTAGGGGTGTCCTTGGTAATGTGTATGATCTCAGAGTGTACAGGTGCCCAAAACACAGGGGATAGCTTCATCATTGCCAGCATTTCAGTTGTTGGAAAGTTCATCCTCATAGCTTAAACCTATACCCATTACTCCAAGTTCCAGCTTCACATTTGCACTGAAAATGTTTACCCCTCCTTCATGTCCAATGTCCCAGCTCTCCACATCTACTGCCTACTTTCCTTCAAGTACACTCTCCTTTGAACCTGTCCTACCTAGGATAGGATCTACAGAGTCAACAGTATCTCCCCTGAAGACCTCTAATAAAAAGAAAGCATGAGATCAGCTTCCAGCATGACCATGTGAGCTGCTCAGCTGACCTGTTTCCCAGTAACTGGAGAAAATTTTATACATGCGCACACGCACGTGCACACACACACACACACACACACACACACACACAAAACCAATGGAAATGGTCCTAATAACAAACGGCAAATGAAGAAATATCTATTCAAGAAAATCTAGGCTGAGCACGGTGGCTCAGAGCACTTCGGGCGGCCGAGGTGAGAGGATTGCCTGAGCCTGGGGGTTCGAGACCAGCCTGGAAAACTTGGTGAGATCCTGTCTCTACAATAAATCACACATAAAAAACAAAAAAAAATACTAGCCAGGTGTGGTAGCACGCATCTGTAGTTCCAACTACGTGGAAGACTGAGGTGGAAGGATCGCCTGAGCCCAACAGGTCGAGACTGCGGTGGCCATGAGCATGCCACTCCACTCCAGCCTTGGTGACAAGAGTGAGACTCCACCTCAAAAAGAAAGAAAGAAAGAAAATTCTGTAGCAAAGGCAAGTCTGTGCTTATATTTAAAAAAAAAAAATCTCAAATCAATAATCTAACTTTCCACCTGAAGACACTGGGAAAAAAAGAGCAAACCAAGCTTTAAGTAGGCGTACTAAAGGAAATAAAGATTCGAGCAGAAGTTAATGAAATAGATAACTGTAAAACCATAAAAAAAATCAGTGAAACTAAAAACTGATTCTTTGAAAAAATCAACAAAATTGGCAAACTTAAGCTAGATTAGCCAAGAGAAAAAAGAGAAAAGACTCAAATTAATAGAGACAGAAACAAAAGTGGGAACACTATTAATGACCACAGAAATAAAAAGGACTATAAAGGAATACTATGACAATCATACGCCAAGAAATTATGTAAACTAGATGAAATGGACAGATCCTTAAAAAATTACAAACTACTGAAACTGACTCAAAAAGAAACGGGCAATATGAATAAACCCACAACAAGTAAAGAGATTGAATCAATAATCAAAAAAACTACACCCAAAGAAAAGCCCAAGCCCAGATGGCTTCACTAGTGAATGCTGCCAAACATTTAAAGAAGAATTAATACTAATTTTGCAAACTCTTCAAAAAATAGGTGAAAATACTTCCTAAATCATTTTATGAGGCCAGTATTAACTTGATACCAAAACCAGAAAAAGAAAATGAAAATAAAACTATACACCAATGTCTCTTATGAATATAGATCTAAAATGGCTCAACAAAATAGTAATGAATTGGATTCAGTAGCACACTAAAGGATTATATTCTATGTGGAATGTATCTCAGAAATTCAAGTTTGATTCAATATCTGCAGGCCAATGAGTTTAATACATCATATCAGTATAATCAAAAATCAAAAATTATACAATCATCTCAATAAATACAGAAAAGCATTTGATAATATCTGATGCCCATTTATATATATATATATATTTTTTTTTTTTTTGAGTTGAAGTCTCACTCTGTCACCCAGACTGGAGTGCAGTGGCCGCTCCTGGCCCCCGCAGCCTCAACCTGCTGGGCTCCGGCGATCCTTCCGCGTCAGCCTTCCAAGTAGCTGGAACTTACAGGCGCGCACTACCACGCCCGGCTAATTTTTTGATTTATTGTAGAGATGAGGTCTCGCCAAGTTGCCCAGGCAGATCTCGAACCCGCGGGCTCAGGCAATCCACTCACCTCAGCCTCCCAAGGCACAGGATTACAGGCTGAGCCACCGAACCCGGCTTATATATTTTTTTAAAAACTCAATAAACAAAGAATAAAAGGGAATTTCCTCAACCAAGTAAAGGATATCTATGAAAAACCCACAACTAACTTTATATTTAATGGTAAGTAAGATCAGGAACAAGAGAAGGATGTCTGCTCTTACCAGTTGTATTCGAGATTCCAGCAAGGAGATATAGGCAAGAAAAAGAAAATCATCCAGATTAGAAAGGAAGAAGTAAAACTACCTCTATTCACAGATGACATTATCTAATTTTATAATAAAAAATTATAGCCAGGCATGGTGGCTCACACTTATAATCCTGGAACCTTGGGAGGCTGAGGGAGGAGGATAGCCACAGGTTTCAAGATCAGCCTGAATAACTTGGCAAGACCTCATCTCTACAATAAATCAAAACAGTTAGCCAGGTGTGGTGGCACAGTTTCAGCTACTTGGAAGACTGAGGCAGAAGGGTTGCCTGAGCCCAGCAAGTTGAGGCTGTGGTGGCCATGAGCATGCCACTTAACTCCAACCTAGGTGACAGAATAAGACCCCAATGCAAAAAAGAAAAAAAAATTCCTAAAATGTCCACTAAAAAATTATTAAAATAAATATGTTTAGCAAGTTTGCAGGATACAAGATCAATACACAAAAATCAACTGTATTTTTTACATCTACAAATGAACCTTCTAAAAATGAAATTGAGAAAATTTTATTCACAGTAACATCAAAAAGAATAAATACTAAAAAATAAATTTAACAAAAAAAGTTCCAGACATACTCTGAAGACTGTAAGACATTATTGACATTAAAGAAGATATGAATAAGTGGGAAAACATTACATATTTATGTTTCAGAAGACTTAATTCTGTTAAGATGACAATATTTCCCAAACTGATTCACCTATTTAATGTAATCCCTGTCAGACTCTTAACTGACTTCTTTGTGGAAATTTATTAGCTGATTATCAAATTCATGTGAAATTTAAGGAACCCAGAATAGCCAGAAAAAAATATTGTGGTACTGATATAAAGACATACATATAAATCAAAGACATAAAATTGAGAGTCCATAAATAAACCCATACATCCTAGTCAACTGATTTCAACAAGGGTGCCAAGACCATTCAATGGCAAAAGAATAGACTTTTCAACAAATAGTGCTGACACAACTGGATACACACACACACAAATGAATTTGGTCCCTTGCTTCACATCACATACAAAAATAGTGCTCAAAATAGATCAAGGACCTAAATGTAAGAGCTAAAATTATAAGACTCTTAGGAGAAAACACAGAAGTAAGCTGTAAATCTTCATGACCTTCGATTTGGTGGATGAATTTTTAAATATGACATCCAAAGCATGAGTAACAAAAGAAAGTAGATAAACTAGACTTCTACAAAACTTTAAACTTATGTGCTTTAAAAGACACCATCAAGAAGGGAAAATAGGCCACAGAATGGGAAAAAAACATTTGCAAATCATATATCTGAAAAGAGACATATCTAGAATACATTTTTTAAAACTCTTACAAATCTTAAGTAATGGGCAAAGGAGCTAAACAGACTTTTTTTTCAAGAAAGATATACAAATGGCCAGTATGCATATGAAAAGATACATCACTCATTGAGGAAATAAAAATCAAAACCACAATGAGCTACCACACCATGTCCACTAGGATGACTCAATCAAAATGTCATGCAGTAACAAGTGCTTGCAAAGATGTTGAGAAATGGGAACCCTTCTACACTGCTGATAGGAGCGTAAAATGGTGAAGACCCTTTGGAAAACAGTCTGGCAACTCCTCAAATGTTGAGTTTTTACATGATCCAATAATTCCACTCTGAAGTATTTAGCGAAGAGAAATGAAAACATGTGCACACAAAATGTGTGAATATAGAAAACTGTATTATTCACAATGGCCAAAATGAAAAAACAGCTTAAATGTCCACCAACTGATAGATGGATAAATATATTCCCATACAATAGAATATTTTTCAGTCATAAAAAGGAATGAAACATTGATACGTGCTACAACTTAGATGAACCTTGAAAACATTATGCTACATGGAAGATGCCTGTCACTAGAGTCCACATATTCTATGATTCCATTCATATGAAAATCCAGTATTGGTAAATCTATAGAGACAGAAAGGGGATTACTTACAACTTAGGGTTAGGAGTGAATGGGGGAATAAGAAGAGGTGATAGCTAAAGAGTATAGGGTTTTCTTTTTTTCTTAGATGATGAAATATTCTAAAATGGACTGTGGTGATACTTGTACATATCTGTGAATATATTGAAAACACTGAAAACTTTAAGTGTGCAAATCATATTATATGTAAATTTTATCTCAATAAATCTATTTTTTTTAAAAAAGGAAAACATCCTGACATCAGAAATGACCATTCTTAGTTTTAAACCCTGCAAAATTTTTCTAGATGGGATATTAAATAAATATTGAGCAGTAATCTCAATTTAACCCCAAAACAAATTTTCCCCAAGCATTCACCTGGACTTGTAAAGCTTAGCTATGAATTCTTGCTAACTCTACAATGTCCCATCTCTACAATGGTCTGACATTCAAGGGCTCATCAGCTGTTGACTGTGTTGCAGTACTCCATGGCACCTCCAATTAACAGGTAGGAGATCCAGCCTCTGTCCTTTGCTCTGCCACTCAGCCATACAACATTCCTGGGCTTTTGTTTCCTCATCTGTGCATCTGGCAGGCAAATCTTTGCCCTACCAAGTGCTTCAGTTTATTGTGAGGATCAAATGAGATAATGAAAAGCACTTCGGAAAGATGAAAGCAGTATAAAAACAAAATATTCCACTCAAGAAGCTTTAGCCCCCTGAGGAAAGATGATTACAACATACAAAGTAAAAACAAAACTCCACCTAGTGTTCTCATCCAAATTCAAAAAGTGTTTTATATTAATTAAGCTCTGAAGTTGATAAACTAGTACATCATTTGAATATTTCTGTCAAGCCTATAAAGTGAGAAATGAAATCACAGCCTTTATCAGAGGACTAAATGTTTTCTAAGCAACATAGCTTACGGATATAGAACAGAAAAGTAGAAAGATTTATCAGATTCTATCTTTTTTAGCATACTACTAATACCAAAAAAAGCTTTTAAATTATAAATAAACTTGGTCACACTTTGAGAATACTTAGCATTCTTTTTACCTGCTGGCAGTGGATTTAGGTTGCAATGCCTTATGTAGAGAAAACAAGTCCAAAATGAAAAGGAAAAAAACCAAGGAAACAAACACGATGCATCAGTTGTAAGTACTTTACAAAGGGAATTTAAAAAGAGATCTGGCAGTCTTGCCTTCCAGGTTCCTTCCTTGAAGGACCTGGCCATTTAAACTGCTACATAAATTCATAACATGAGAGGGAGCCAAGTTCCTCAATTATGATTCTCAGTATTAAAAATAATTTTTCCATTTTCCAAGTTGTTTCACATGTGTTATCCCTTTTGATCATCACAACATGAGAGAAGCGATGTTTTTCCTACTCATGAACTGCAGAACCAGAAGTTCCCAACACTCCAACCCTTCACCCCTCTGCACTGTCCTATGTCCTATACAGAGAGCTAAGAGCTCCTAGTCACACCTGTGTACTCAAGAGATTTGACCAACACTGGCATGGGTACTGCCAACCTAAACCGAATCCCTGGGTCTACCCAGCCCCTCTTTGAGTTCCTACATAAACAAGCTCAAAGCTGTCGAAATAATATTTACCATTTGCTCTAGCCAACACCTGGAAATAGGCCACTGACACTCCTTCCCCCTTTCTTGGAGCATTTACTTAGAAAAGCTTACAATTGTAAAGTCTTCCTCTGTCCTTTTGAGATACAGATGGTCCCCAACATACAATGGTTCAACTTCCAATTGTTTGATTTTGCGATGGTGTGAAAGCAATGTGCATTCAGTAGAAACTTTACTTCGGAACCCATTCAGCTATTCTGTTTTCACTTTTAGTACAGTATTCAATAAATTACATGAGCTACTCAATACTTCATTATAAAATAAACTTTGTGTTTGATGATTTTGCCCAAGTATATGTTAATATGAGTCTTCTTAGTGACTTGAAGTTATGCTAGGCTAAGCTATGATACTCAGTAGGTTTGGTTTGTTAAATGCATTCATGAGTTTTGATATTTTCAATTTATGAAGGATTTATCAGGCTGACAAATTCCATCGTAAGTCAAGGAGCATCTATATATATGTACGTATCCCCTATAACTTGGATGCCTTTCTCAAGGATCGGAAAACTATTCCTTTGAAATGTAATCATTGGGAAAAATAGAACTTCTGTCTCCCAGTCCCTATAGGAGGATAGAATCCTAACTTTGATAATTTCTGGCTAGCAGACACAGCTGGCTTCATCACATTTGCAGCAACTAAACTTCTTACCTTCTTTTTGTAATTTTTCACTTCCTTGACTCTACTGAGCCTCTCCTTGCTCCCATTCCTTATTTCCTCATTCTCCCTTTAAAATGTCCAGTCACCTTGTACAAATCAGAATGGAGCTCAGTTCTTTCCCCTACTGCCAGTTATTACTGAATAAAATATGTCTTCACGGCCGGGCTCGGTGGCTCAACCTGTAATCCCGCGCCTTGGGAGGCTGAGGTGAGTGGATTGCCTGAGCCCGCGGGTTCGAGACCCGCCTGGGCAACTTGGCGAGACCTCATCTCTATAATAAATCAAAAAATCAGCCGGGCATGGTAGCACATGCCTGTAG
>CAUYQG010082669.1:0-11111 GCA_963574415.1 Tarsius wallacei
AAAAATTAGCCGGGCATGGTAGCGCGCGCCTGTAGTTCCAGCTCCTTGGAAGGCTGAGGCGAAAGGATCGCCGGAGCCCAGCAGGTCGAGGCTGCGGTGGCCGGGAGCGGCCACTGCACTCCAGTCTGGGCGACAGAGTGAGACTCCAACTCAAAAAAAAAAAAAAAAACACAATGGTAAATGCAGGCAGATTAGGTATTTTTTTAAAAAGTGAGATCTGCAGCGAGTTACTGAATTTAACAACTAGAATTTTTGATAACCTCAGTAAAAATAGTTTGAGTAGTGAGATTATTTTAGATAACTTTCTTGACCTTGCTGGAATTTACTTTTTAAAATATTACCAATATAGTCACTCCTTTATTCATCCCTATATAGTACCTAAGAAGGTGAACATAATTTATAGCAGTTAGAATCAATCTAACATGCATAGATAGCACAGGTTCTATTTCTTTCTCTTTAAAGGGGTCACACAGATGCTTCACACAAGCAGATGCTAAGGTCAAGTGCTTTAGACAAAATTCTTAGGACAAATGGCAAAAGTCTTAACATCTCAAATCTCATGTTTTGAAATCTACATATAAAGCTTCCTGATTTGTTATTTAGCCAAATGGACTGCTCTTCCAGACCACATCCCCAAATCTTAGTTAAATTATTCCAAATAATTTCTGTAAAGAAAACCCCCATTGGAATTGCATGTATATTATTTCATATATAGGAAAATGGCCAACCACCTAGTTACAAGCAAAGTGCCAGCACTGTGAAAATTGAGGTGGGGACTGTCTGGAGTTAAGTTGTTCCAAGGAGGAGACCATTTATATCTGTATCATAGACATAGCTGCCATCCCTTAGATTCAGAGAGAGAAAAGGAGAGATAGCCACCCTATCCACTATGGCAGACTCAGGATATCAATGGCTGCAAATTTTATTCTCCTATGAAAATTTTCTGCCTAGAGAAAATCAAGTCCAGTCTCAGGCAGGCCTAACACTTACAACTTGACTAGTTACAACATAATCAGAGCTGAGCACCAGTACTCACTAAGTCCTGAAAGGCTTCTGAGCAAGAACTAATTGACAGCCTTTCTTTATTTTATCAGCAAAACATGGATCTGAATATTGAAGCCCTTATGGTAATAATGTAGATAATAGAAAGGTCAAAGTCTAAGGACCAAAGGACTATGCAGAATGCCAGAATAAAGTCACACCCAGGAGATGTAATCTCTCAAAGCAGGCCTATAGCAGTGGTGGCAGGAGTATACTTGCAGCAGGTTACATAATATTAAACACTGTCATTTATAAGATGGATCTTTTCTTCAGGATTTTCTTAGTCTTCTTCTCTAAGTTAGCAGCCCTGATGTACAGCTTTTTCTCTCTCTTACACAGATACACAGAACCGGTTGGTGCCTTGACCTGAGCAATTTTTAAAAATTGGTATTTTTAATGAATTGACTCAAAATACCATCAAGATGAACATTTTGTACAATTGGATCAGTACATGCAAACTTGGGTTAAAGAAAACACGCTACTTAAGATCAATTTATTTAGATTTTTTAACTGACTTTAAGCTATTTAAAATAACAAATTCACCAATCCCACGTTCACACTGCAAAATATACTAATTTCCACCAATTAGCTCAGGGCACAGAGGAAAAACAAGACAACAAAATGAAAAGTAAGCCCAAGCTTCTTCAAATGAATTCTAACAATTATTTAATTTAATCAGCTCACAGAGATAATCAATTCAAAAGTTGTAAAGAAGAACTAAATCACTCTGAAGTGATATTCGACTTCATAATATATGACAGCAGCTTTCTTTTACCAAAATGTTGCAAACTGATTTAAATACAATGATTTGATGTTTATCCAGTCAAGGTAGAATAACAGGGACTGGATTTATCCTCCCACATGAAACAACTAATAAACAGAACAAAAATATTAAATAAGAATTTTCAGAATGTTGGACATCAGACAATGAAGAAAAGTGATTCCTGAGTCGCGGAAACAAAGTGAGCTCTACAATTGCTCGGCTTACTTCTTAGAGAGAGTTTCCAGGCTGCAACATATGAAAGAGACATTTTTAAATACTAAATTTAAAAATAGAGAAAAGCTTATAGAAAACGGGTACAAAGAAAGAAACTTTTGGTTCAGCCGTACAATGTTTTTATGTTTTAAGCTAAGTGATATTACAAAAGAGCCGAAAGTTTTGTAAAATTTAAAAGTTTATAAAATAAAAAAGTTACAGTAAGCTAAGATAAAGTTGTTATTTAAAAATTTATATAAATTTAGTGTGGTCTAAGTGTACAGTGTTTATAATGTCTACAGTAGTATACATGAAAGTTCTCATTCACCTCCTCACCCAGAGCAACTTCTAGTCCTGCAACCTCCATTCATGGTCATTCATGCTAACTGTCCTAGACAGGTGTGCAATTTTCATCCTTTATACCACATTTCTACTGTACTTTTCTATGTTTAGATGCACCAATACTTACCTTTGTGTTACAATGGTCTTTAGAATTCAGTCCAGTAACATTTGTTTAGGTCTGTTAGCCTAGAAGCAATAGGCTATACCATATAGCTTGGGTGTGTAGTCACCTAGATCATCTAGAATTGTGAACTAGAACTCTGTGATGTTCACACAATGGCAAAATCATCTAACAATGCATTTCTCAGAATGTATTACCATCATTGTTATGCATGAGTCTGTTTAAACTGTGAAAGAAATGAAAATTGTCAATTAAGAATTCTATATCCAGCAAAAATATCTTTTAAAAACAAAGGTGAAATTAAAACCTTTTTAGGCATACCAAAGCTGAAGAATTTCTCACTCTGCAATTTTTCTTTTGTGTTTCATGCAGAAAGAAAATGATACCAGATGGAATCATATGGAAAATGATACCAGAAAGAATGAGGTGCACCAGAAATGATAATTACATGGACAAATATAAAAGAATTTTGTTCTTACCATTTTTCTTCTCATTCGCCTTTGTAAAATTATGATGAATACCTCTCTGGAAGACTTTAAAGAATATTGATAACATCAAATCTACCATTACAAGGTGGTAGGAAATGATAAGAGTAACTATCAGAAATACAGCCCTAAACTGGTCACTTGTGGTCACTACGTCCCTTAAACTTTCCTCTTGCACATTTATATTTTCAAAGACTTATTTGGTATCCATGGAATGTCTCAGATTAGTTTCTAATGTGCCATGCATTCTGCACTAGGGTAGAACACACTAACTCACTCTAAATAGAGATCATTTTTTTGCTTTGATTTTGGTTTGCTCTTAACTTTTCTTGTCATCAGAGTATGTATGTGTGTGTGATTTATGTATATGTAAACTACATATTATGGTTTATGTAAGGGAAATAACATTTTTCACATTTTAACATCTCTGAAATCAAGATGGATCATACACTCAATGAATCTTAGATTTAATAGAATATAGCAATATTCGAGGCATATGATGAAAAATAGCAATCTACTGCTCCCCACCCCATTCCTGATTACTGCTCCCCATAGTCAGACAATTTTTACTTTTTAAAAGTTTCATTAGATAAATACTTCTATATTTTGAAAAACAGATATGCGTGTCTTTTTGTTTTTGTTTTCCTCTTTCAGTGATAGTTATATCAAAATGGGTCTGGTCTAATCACATGAGACCTTAGAAGGAGAATTTCTTTGACTAGGAACAAAGAGACAGAGAAATACACCCCAGCTAGCCTGGAAAAAAGCAAACACCCATGTTGTGAACTTCTGAGGAGAGGGACAGCCTCTAGGAGCTGAGAGCAGTCCTCAATCAACAACTAGCAGAAAAGTTAATATCTAATTCCTACAATTAATTCTACTGGAAATTAATTCTACCAACAATCTGAGAAAGTTTGGGATTGGAGTCTTCCCCAGAGCCTCCAAAAAAAGAAAACAGTCCAGCTGATTCCGAATTGAGCCTTGTGAAATCCTGAGGAAAGAGCCCAGTTATTCTGTGCCTGAACGTCTCCTCTACAGAATATGAGCTAATAAATGGATATGTTTTTAGATTACTAAATCTGGGATAATTTGTTACATAGCAATAGGAAACTAATACAGTAGTTATGTTACTTTTTTTCCTTATATCAATATGCAGTTTTTATATTGAGTATATGGCTTTTATACATAGGAGAGCCATTTAGTGCATTATATTTCTATTCTTGAACAACTATTGACAACCGGAGTCAATAATTTCCTCTTATTTTTTCTTCCTCAGTTTTTTTTGTGTATTTATCACTAATACTTATTTAAATTCTCAATTTTCTCAGACAAACATACTAAGTTAATGCTAGTTTTATGTCTTTCTCAATGATTTCCCTTCTGATCCTTCCAGCTTCTGCTCAGTTTGCACTGACTGCTTTCTATCTCTCTGTAGAACTGTTTAAATCTTCCTTCATAATTATTCTGAAATTTCCTCTTCTCATATTTTCTGAATTTGTTTTCTTGGGTTATCCTTTTGTTTTAGAGGGACACAATTTTTATTTTCTAGGGTGTTTTTATTTTATTTTATTTTATTTTAAAGATGTGGGGTACAGTTGAGGATTAGGTATACAAGTGGTCATAGTACAGGTTAAGTTTGGGCCTCCCTTTGGCCCCCACTTTGCCTGGTTTGAGATCAGGTACCCTTATTAATGTTACGTGAGCCCCCCTCTCCCTCCCCTGGGAGTTCCCAGTTACAGCCAATCCCTTTCTTATAGAATTCTGGTAAATGTTCAGGGTCCACTTATGAGTGAGAATATGTAGTACTTTGTTTCTTTGATAAATCACTGAGTGTTTTAGACTCTAAATCCATACAAGTTGCTGTGAAGTCCAAAATTTTGTTCTTCTTTATGGCTGCATAATATTCCATTGTGTATATGTACCACATTTTTTATACAGTCCAATTTTGATGGGCAGCAGAGTTGGTTCCATGTTTTTGCTATTGTAAATAGTGCTGCAATAAACATGCATGTGCAGGTATCTTTTTTGTAGAGTGATTTCAGTTTCTCCAGGTACATTCCCAAAAGGAAGATTGCTGGATCGTATGGAAGGTCAATTTCTAGTTCTTTTAAGAATCGCCACACTGTTTTCCATAGAGGCTGAACTAGTTTACATTTCCATCAACAGTGTAGAAGTGTTCCCTTTTCTCCACATTCTTGCCAGCATCTGTTGTTTTTTGTTTTATTAATGATGGCCATTCTTACTGGCATTAGGTGGTATCTCAATGTGGTTTTGATTTGCATTTCTCTGATAATTAGTAAACTGAGCATTTTTTCATGTGTCTGTTGGGTGCCTATATATGTTCTTTTGAGAAGTATCTATTCACGTCATTTGCTCACTTTTTAATGGGGTTGTTTGTTTTGTTTTGTTTTTCCTTTCGGCATATTTGAGTTCCTTGTAGATCCTGGATGTTAGGCCTTTGTCAGATATGCAGTTGAATAGGCACCATTTTCTAGATGGAGGGAAGTGGAGAATGGGTGATTAAAACTTGTTTAGTTGCAAGAAACAGAGACTTCATGCTAACTCAAGCAAAAAGGTGGTAAAGAAAATAGATTACCCAGAATCCTGGGATAGGAAACACAAGAAGACTAAATCTTAGGAGTCCGAAAATGGACAGTACTCATGAGTCAAGGCATTTGTTTCTTAGAAATCAAACTTGCCCCTGAGATGGGAATTCTTGTGCAAGTGATTTATTGAGGGAGGCTCTCAGGAGAAAGAGAGAGAGGGAAACAGGACCAGGAAGGGGAAAGAAAAAAAGCAAAGCAAGGATGTCATCTTGGGAAGAGACCAAATTCAGCCTGATGCCACAGGGAGTTTGAGTAGAAATGGCACCACAGAGTTGGTTCCCTCATGAGGCAGGGAGACTGGCCTTTTATAGTCCATGTCAGTCAGTCACTGGCAGTGGTTGCTGGGGGAGGGGGAACCCATCAACCTGGTCTGGAAGCCATTAGGCCAAGGATTTCTCTGGAGAAGGGACAATTACAAGGTATTAGCAGCCAACACTCACAGCAACTTGAAGGATGGTGGGGGACTTTCCCTCTCTCAAGGACAATATCTACTCTAGCATGAGGCATCTCTGCATCTCCCTGTAACCTGCCCATTCTTCTCATCTCTGTAAGTAGTCCTCCTTTGCACACGCATGTCCTCTTCTGCCTTCTAACTCTGCTTTGCAATGACCCAAAATAAGCCCAACAAGGCCTCTTGACAAAGATTTCACTCCCCTTTCTCATTATTCAAGCCTTCTCACCAAATTCGTGAGAGAGAAATCTGATTGGCCATACCAACCATGGGCCCCAGCCAACAGATGGAGCACCCAGGAGTCACATGTCCACCCCAGCCACCATAATGGAACACAACACAGAAAACTGGGAAACGAGGCTGTTCTTAGAAAAGCTATAGGTGAAACAGGTAGTGATACAACTTTCTAGTTCTGCTCACTGGCTGGAATTCAAACTCACATTCCTATGACTCCAAAGTTTGTGTCTCTCTTGCATTATGTCCCCTTCTTAGAATAATTGTTCAGAACAAAACTCTGCCTGGGTTCAAATCCTAGCTCTACTGCTTGTTGCTCATAAAACCTCGGGCAAGTTATTTAACTTTTCTCTGCCTCAGTGTCCTCATCTAGGAAGTAATAATAATACCTGCCTCACAGAGTTGATAGGAGGATTCAATGAGTTAATATTTGTAAAGCATTTAGAATAATGCCGGGCACACAGTAAGCATGACAGAAGTGGTTACTAAATAAATGGATACAATATTTTTTATTTTTAATTGAGGTCTCACTGCAGCTCAGGCTGGAGCGCAATGGCATGATTACAGCTCACCGCAGTCTCAGCCTCCTGGGGTCAGGTGACCCTTCTGCCTCAGCCTCCTGAGCAGCTGGAACTACAGATGCATGCCACCATGTCTGACTAACTTTTTTATTTTTTGAAGAAATGAGGTCTCACTATATTGCCTAGGCTAATCTTGAACTACTGGGCTCAAGCAGCCCTCCTGCCTCAGCCTCTCATGCCTGGGATTATAAGCAGAGCCACCGTGCCTGGCCAATAAATGAATACAATAAATGAATTTTTCCAGCTCTCAACAGGAGGGAAAAGGAGGTGAATGGAGTGACTCTGTGGAGGAGAAGCTGGCCAGCACGCCAGAGATTGTTGACACATTGAGCTATCTGGGATAGAGTCCTGGGAGACAGACAGCAAAGTCACCGATGTGGCTAAGGCAAGAAAGACAGTGCTGTCTGCTTTCCAGGAATTCAGCTCCATGGCAACTCGAGCTGGCCTGGGCCAGCCTGCAAGTCAAAGCTCACGAGAATCCCTGGGAATCACAGTGACCAACATCTCTAGCATTCTGCTGTTGATATTATAGGTGCATCTTATGGGTTGAATTGTGTGTCCTCCAAAATTTTTATGTTGAAGGCATACGCCCCTCAGACTGTGACCACATTTGGAAATAGGGTCTTTGCAGCAGTTCTTACATTAAAATGAGACCATTAAGGCGTGCCCTAACCCAATATGACTGGTGCCATTTTAAAAGAGGGAAATTTGGACACAAAGAGACACACATAAAGGGAAAGTGGTGATGTGAGTACAGGGAGAAGATGGGCCATCTACAAGTCAAGGAAAGAAGCTTGCAGATCTTCCCTCATGGCCATCAGAAAAAAGCAACCCTACCAACGCCTTGACCTCAGACTTGTAACATCCTACACTATGAGATAACAGCTTTCTGTTGCTTAAGCCACCAGTTTAGAGTACTTTGTTATGCAGCCCTGGTAAATGAGCACAGCACCTAAGTTGCACCAAGTCCCATGCTAGGCACTTCACAGGCTCAGTTATCCTCCCTCTCATTCTGGGAGGTAGAGATTATGCTGTCCTGCTTCTAAGAAAACTGAAGCACAGAGTGAGTAAGTACTCAGTCTGCAATCACACAGTTAATAAGAAGCAGATCTAGACCTTGGACCACTGCCGGACTGAACAATGCCTGGTACAGGGGAAACACTTTCCCGGCACATGGGAAACACTCATCTGGCATGGGGAAAACACTCACTTGGCATGAGAGGCACTCACTTGGCACACAGTAAATACTCACCTGGCACACAGGAAGCACTCACCTGGCAAACGGGAAACAATCACCTGGCACAGGGGAAACACTCACTTGGCACACAGGAAGCACTCACCTGGCACAAGGGAGGCACTCACCTGGCACATAGGAAACACTCACCTGGCACACAGGAGGCACTCACCTGGCACACGGGAGGTATTTACCTGGTTATTGCTGAGTCACTCTCCTGTGTGGCTTCCCTCTTGAGACATCCTCATAACACCAAAGGCCATATGACAACCAATCCATCAGAGCTTTGAGGAGGAGTCATAACTGTCCCCACTCTGGGGAATATCAAGTAAGAAACTGGAACCCAAGGAGAAGTAGGGTTTGCTTTCACCCTCACTGGGTCTTACTCAGTGAACCTTCAAGAAACAGAAGGACCTGGAATCACAGCCTCTTTAAGTACTTCCTATTTACTGATTCCTGCCCTCTCCTCCAGGGCCCATTCTTTGTTGAAAAGTCCCTTCTCTCCCCGTCTAGGAGTAAGATCTTCTTAGACAACCAGAGGCCCGCTCTTAATTATCTCCTGGAAGGGGAGGCCATGTTTGAGGCTGACTTTTATTCCTGGTAGAAAACTGCCATGTATCAAACTAAAATAAACTCACTGAAGACCGACCCCCACTGGGCTTTCATAGCTGAGCCACAGAATGGACAATGTCATTCCTTTATGTGAGAACCAAGAGACCTACCAACAAAAGAGGCCCTGCCAGGCGTGTCCAGGAAGAAAAAGAGATGCCCATAGATGCACCACAGGCATTGTTTTTTCTCCTAAATTACTTCTTTTTCATGTATATTTGGTGAGGTTTTTCTGATTACTGGGGGGGGGAATGTTAATTTGTAAAAATTGGAAAATTTTTTTCACAAGAATGCAAACAAGAAAATTTTAATCATCCATGATCCCAGCTCTCAAAGATGATCACTTTATATATAACAAAAAGAATTATATATATGTACACACACACAGACATGTAAAGTCGGTCCTGTTTTGTCTCCTACTTTTTCTACTAAGTATGTTGTAAAACTTTTTCTGGGCTAAATCAATGACTGTTATTTTTTTCTCCAATATTCACTCTCATTCTCTCCTTAGTAACAGAATCCACAAAAATTTTTTTATAATTGTCCATAATTTGGGGGTGTTGGTTTGGGGTTTTTTTGAGTTGTGGTCTTACTCTGTTACCCAGATTGGAGTGCAGCGGCATGATCAATCATGGCTCACCACAGCCTCGAACTCCTGGACTAAAGGGACCCACCCTCCTTAGCCTCCCAGGTAACTGGGACTGCAGATGGTGCACCACCGTGCCCAGCTAATGTTTTTATTTTTTGTAGAGATGACGTCTCACTATGTTGCCCAAGATGATCTCGAACTCCTGGCTCAAGTGATCCTTCTCCTTGGCCTCCAAAAGTGCTGGGATTACGGGCATGAGTCACTGCTCCTGGCCCACAATTTTTTTAGAAAAAGCTATACTTTCCAGATTCCCTTTCAGCTTGATGTAGCCATGTAACCAAGTCCTAACCAGAGGGAGGTATGGGTTTAATACTCCCAGATGTTGCACTGAAAGAAAAGGGCATGTCATCTCTTGCTATTTTCAGCTAAAGAGAGTAAGGATGCAGTGTGGACTGTCTTGCACCTTGCTCTACAAGATAATGAGATAAGAGACCGATAAGAGGATAGACTGACAACAAGATAGAAGACAGATCAACAAAGTAAAAGCGGACTGGGTCCTTGAATGACCTCATGGAGCAGAGCCACTGCAAACCCTGGACTGACCATCTTCAAACTGTGAACGAGCAAGAAAGAAACTTCTGTCTTATTTAACTCATTGTTCATTTGGGACTTCTTGATGGCAGCTGAATCTATATCCTAATAGGTGTCTCTAACTCTCCCTCTACAATATAGTTTGAATGACTGCATTTTTTTTCCATCATAGGAATGCTCAACATCAAAATTTACTAAATGTAACTAGTTATAAATTGTTAGCCATTTGTGTTGCTTTAAAACTTTTCTTCATAATAAACAAGACTGTAATGAACCTTTGAGTAAATTACTGACTATTTCTTAGGATATATTTATAGAAGTAGAACTGCTGAGTCAAATAATAAGAACTTTAAAAATATTTTTCTTCTGGCAGTTGTCGGGGTGGGGAGGAATTGGCCATAGTGGGATTCTGCCGAGGGAGCAGGGGCACGCCTCATAAACAAGAGTACCAGCATAATGAACATTTGTATACTTAACTCTGAATTATACCCCACATCTTTAAAATTTTTTTAAATTTTTGATATTTTTCTTTCAAGAGTGTTATTTTTGTTGTAGAGAGATAGCTTGCTTGAACTTCCACCTGAATCTCCAATTATACAGATTTGTATTTGCACAGGCTTTCAAGATTTGCCCGATATTTATATTTATTTTTATTTTTGTTACCCCTTCCCTCCCATATGTATAGAAAGGAGTGTAATTAGTCATGCAAGCTCTGGAGTCATATTTCCTAGGCTCATGTGTGGGTAACCTTGGGAAGATTACTTAACTTCTCTCCATTCAGCTTCTTCATTTTTAAAATAAATAAAATTACCCACTTCATGAAGATATGAGAACTACATGAGTTAATGTGAGTAAAACATTCAGCACCTACCATAGAGGAAGTACTCACTAAACAGTCACTATTATTATTTTTCATTCTGTCTAGGATTGCTAATAGCATTTGCTTTCCATTCAAAAATATATTTAGATTTATACCAGGCTTAAACTATTTCAATACTTGCTGCCCACTGTTGAGTTAGTGAATTTCCCATTCTTAAAGTATGTGTTTCAGGAAAAAAATAAACAGCCCCTTTAAAAAGTGGGCAAAAGACAGGAATAGACACTTCTCAGAAGAAGATATACAGGCAGCCAACAGACACATGAAAAAGTGCTCAGCCTCACTCATCATCAGAGAAATGCAAATCAAAACCACATTGAGATACCACCTAACCCCTGTAAGAATGGCCATCATTAATAAAACAAACAACAACA